>JAQFYZ010000383.1:0-45700 GCA_034695085.1 Cylindroiulus punctatus
CCAGGTGCAGGGTCAAGGTTAATCCCCTTGACCCCATTCCTCCGGGCGGGCATAAGGCGCCTCAACGCCAACACATACACTCGTCATTTAAAAGGTTTGCAAGTATACGTTTATAAAAATGAGAAAAAGGAAATATTTCCAAGTCTCATCTCATTATTTTCGATTATGTGAAATGTCGATTGCACTTTCAAGTTGTGAAAACCTGAGGTGATAAGCGGCCATGTCCACTTTTGTGCAAAATTAGTTTAGACGTTGTGCCAGTAAACATAATCAGCCGCATACATCATTTTTTAACATTTCGAAGGATAATAATTTGGTACAATGCTTAATGTAAATTAGTCTAAACATATCCAAACATAGTTACAGTCTTAAGGTATCTAAACGAGAAACCACTGGATTATCATAACAACTAATTTCCATATAAATCTAATTTGTTAATTTTAGTGAAATGGAGCTCAGTCGGATTGGTAATACGCATTTTTTTCGAGGCCATGAAATAGTTTGCGCTAATTTGATTGCCTACAATAATTGGACGAGTGTGTGCATTGTTTTGTTTTCTTCAACGCAGCATCTTGCATGAACTCATTTTAGGTTTTAAAAGTAATGGTATTTCATGCATGGCAAATCCATACTTTTGCAGAATCGCTCTTATACTCTGAGCATCTGAATAGCGAAGCTTCTGATGTGTATTTTATGCACGTTGTTAAGAATTGCCGCATGTGGGTCCATAAATTTCCATAGTATTAAAACAAAATCATCGTATATTTCTTTCATATTGTAGTTTTCTTAAATGAGGTATATTTGCGAGCTTATTGGGCAAACTGGATTTGGTTTCATCATTAGTAGCCCACATAGATACAGTATAACAATGATTTCCTTTGAAGTACTTTTTTGAATAAATAATCAACAAGCTCGTGGCATATACAGGGATTCTGTTGTGTTATGATTGCAACATTACACTAAATGTACGGTGGTTATTGCGTGAAATTATTCGTCATAATGCATGTAGAATTATAGGTGCTGTGTCTTCTTTAAACTAAATACTCAAGGGGGTCTTGTTATTTGATAAAAAGTCAGTATTTTAGGTAGTGAAGACACTTTAAAATGAGATTTAATCCCATTGAAATGGGATACCATGTTCACATCAAAATGAAAGATATGCATTAATCCATTAATTAATAATCAGTTTGTGCAGTGCATTGTGGGCCATTCTAAATTACTCAGTGTTTTCAAGTTAGCAGTCTTGGGAATACTGCAGATCGGTATTACAACGAGAACAGCGCATTGATTCTTAACTTAATAACTGTATCTATTCTTTTATTCTTTGCTGTCTGTTTTTTGCATAGTTAGTTAAAATGAAAATCTGACAACCGAATGCACTACAGTATTTATTATTCACGGTCCATATACATGTATGAATCCATACATCCCCGAGTTTGGCATTTAACAGACAAGTGGCAAATGTTTTGCAACGAGGTAATTTGAAATGACACGCTTGCATGATGCGCTTGGATAATTTAATTATTCGTTCATTTTGAGATGGAGATGCCAAGCATTTTTGAAATGCTTATTATTATTAAAGAAATAAGTGCAGCAGATAAAAATTGAGTAAGCTCAGTGAAATTCTATCTGTGACGTTAAACGCAGTTTTGCTCAATTGATTTGATATCCTAGCCTTTTTCCTTCCGTTAAATTCATGCTAATGATTAAATGCACGATGATGGAATGGTATTGAAATTGGATAGGACAACGCTGGCACTCGCAATTGAAATCATAATGAACTTGTTTTGAAGATCTGCTAACTCATACCCAAATAATCTTAGGAAACGTTTAGTTCTTGGGCTATGTTGTTCCCTCGGAACATTTCTTCAACCAAAACTATTTAGAAAGCACCCGAACTGACTGACCTGTACATTTTTAAAATACGTAGACCGTAGAACTTTTGATAGCATCATTTTACACTATGAACTAATGTTATGACCCCCTTTACACATCGGTGTTACGATTAGCCGTCGATTAAAACATTGAAGCATTGCCAAATTGAAATCATCTAAGAACAAAATTTCCCCTTTTTTTTGTAGTCGGCCCTTGCCGGCAGACATGTAGCCGTTAGGAGAAGCCCACTTTCTCAAAGCGTCTATGCAGGACCAGGGCATATATGCCGTAGTATAGCTAAAAAAAATCATATAGTTTATTAAGTTCCGTTGTGGAAAGCTATGGAAGCGGAAAGGAACAATAATAACCATAGTGCAAAGCAAATTTAAAATTCCCATCTTTAACCTTAGCTGCAAGGCTGCTAGGGATAGTCGATGCTTCTTGATGGCTAAATGACATGAGCAATTTCTAAGCGGCCTCTTATCCGTTCATTCCTCCAAATGTTGACGCCGTTGGAGCTTTTTGCTTTATAAACCATGGATCCAGTTTCCTCCAGTGCTCCTCTCAGACATCTCAATTCCGGCTAACGAACATCTTGCATTGTGGTCAGTGTCTACATGGGCTGGCTTTGCAATTTTTCGACTTCCTGACGGCTAACGTCTCTATAAATGTAGGTTCATTACCGACCACGGGATCATTCGACCGTTTTTAACAGCGCTGTTCTTGCTTGACCAGGCTCTGTGAGACTGGGCCCATCTCGCAGACAGACGTTTTGCTTGTTTACTCAAATTGGTCCTTATGCTTAACGAGAAATTTCATGGGTTGGGACGAATGAGCCCAGCCAAGCTCTGCCTAATGACCATTTCCGTTTCTGCAGTTCCTTGAAATTGGAAGATTCTGAATTGGTGCTTTGTGGAGATTTTTTGTCCGCTCTTTTGACCTTAAGGAACTTGTGCTGATGGCTGACGATGGTTGATGAGATGGGAAGGAAAACATACTTTTTGTCAGTTACCCATATAGCACATCTACAAGAAAACTACCAGAAAGAGTGGAATTCCAGTGCATTTTCTCTTTAGTGTTTTTCAGTAAATATAATAGCGAATAAAATATTTAAAACTATATTTGGAATAACCAGTCAATTAAAAAGGCATTTTTGTGGACTTCCTCGCGATATATTCAGAATTATTAATAATATACTAAACGTCATGGGCAAAATTCTTCCCGGAATACATGTATGTTGAATATATCCCTTAATGATATAGGTTTTACTAGCTTTCATAGACAATTTTAGTAATACATGTATTTCAATAATCAGGGTTCTTCAAACCTCGAAAACCTGGAATTGATTAGGAAATAAACAAGCCTGGAAGAAAATAAAAACAAAATTAAACTAATATATGCATTTTACAAAAAAAAATTATTGGATAACAAAATTAATTATGTAATTTAAAACTACTCTAAATTACTTAGATTGGCTATGCCATATGTTATATTTTCCGAAACATGCAAACTTCTTTTAGAGAGATGAATTTCGTTCATTTTGTTAAAGTAATTCTAGGCGTCAGGAGGCGAAATGCTTAGAAAAATGAAATCCTTACTGAGGAATTTTGTCAATAATCTCATAGCAAAGATAGTTAGGATTTTTCATGAAATTATCTTAAATATAGCACTACTTATGATTTGGACTACTACCAGTTTAAGAACACCTATGTTTTCTTGCATTCTTCGTGAACAGTGAAATGCTTTTTTCTTACAACCCTTTGGAATGTTCCATCCTTGTCTAACCCCAAAGAATGTTGCTCATTGGAATTCGGCAAAGCACAAAGCATAAAATTTGACTTCTACACTTTCCCTTGTTTCGCTTATTTTGCCGAGGAAGTTTAGTAATGACTTCTGCATTATTGAAAACATGTTTGGGTATTCGGCACGGAGGCTGAATAGCTTCTTTCTCGTTCGTGTGGGAGACATGCCTGCTGGGGATGAAGATTTTCCGAAAATGGAAGATGAACTCCTACTGTATTTTTGATGATTTTTATAGGCTACGTGAATGAAGCTTTAGATGCGTATTTAAGAAATTGGAAAAAAATGAAGGCACATGCAAGAGTTCCCGTTTCATCAACCTTTTGTTACATCTTGTTGGTATTTACATTTAGGCGGTGTGCACAATTCTGTAACAGCCGCCTTGATGCAGAAATGCATCAAAGGCTAAAACTCCTGAGGCCTTTGCATTCGTATGCTTTGACTACAATCACAATGTAGAAGGGAATGAGTTCACTTACGGGTTTATACGTAAGTACAAATCGGAATCTAACATTAGGATCTAATGATAAATGGCAAATTAAAATTTGTACATGGTTTGCTGGGGATACTGGAAATGATGAGTTGTTTCAACCTGAAATTTAACCGTTTTGAAAACTGGGACCAAAATTCTGGAACCCGAATTTTGCCCAAAATCACCCAAAA
Organism: Cylindroiulus punctatus; assembly: GCA_034695085.1. Classification (NCBI taxonomy): domain Eukaryota; kingdom Metazoa; phylum Arthropoda; class Diplopoda; order Julida; family Julidae; genus Cylindroiulus; species Cylindroiulus punctatus. Next base: position 4,339 of record JAQFYZ010000383.1, read on the forward strand.
TTTCTTGTAGCTATCCTTTGAGAGAGAATTCGAGCGTCTAACGTTAATACTTTTTATGATAATGACAAAAATGAAGAGCATTCTATCCTAATATTTAAATTAATTAGTAATTCAATTTTTCTAATAAATGCAATTAATATTATTTGTAATTTCTAAGATTATTTTGTGTAAGATTGTGTTAAGTCCAGTTTCACCTATTGCACGGGAGTCTTCCCAGGGGCTCTGATGTAGCTAGATGCTGCTAGAACATCATAAGCTATATGTAGCTGGTTTGGATTGTTTTTAGTTATTCTGTAAATTACCAAGGGCGCCAATTGTATATCTCCATAGCCAAATCGCGATAGGATAAACACAATTTCGATTTGGTACGCTGCCAAACCAGCCAGGTTTCGTTACCCCAGTAATTCTCAAATACATGTACATGTACGTGTACTTCACAACTTCAATGCATTTTTTCTCTCCATTCCATCCTATAAATCAAACCATTTTTTTATTGCGAAGCACTTCTGAACCATGTTTCTTCAGCTTGTATGATGTAGATCCTACGGATAGCATTTATTTAGACTTCCATACACGAGCTCTTAAGCCTGGGGTTTCAGAACGCATTTCAATTTTTTTTCATTGCAAATTCTGCTATCGCCTGAAGCCCTTCTGTCTCAATATTTTATTAACCAAAGTACTCTGGCTAAGTCTATATGGTTTATATATTTATTTTTCCACATTTTGTTTTATAAATTATAAATGGCAGACGACTGCGCATGTGCGAAGCAAAGTCTGTTGCCCATGTATATTTATCCATTTATTCGTATTTAAATCACTTTACCATAGTGTAGCTGGATAATAATAAATTTTGTATTTCCTGCGGTGCTTACAGATTACCAATACAACAAAAAATTGTGTTACTGTTTTTTTTTATTGAACGCGCCTCACATTTCATCTTTGAAACAACAACATAACCGTTGGCCTATTTTGTAAGTATATGTGTCAAGAAATGCAACTGATACGTTCAAACTTTTTTCTACTCAAACTGACTTCCCTATATCCTTGGACCAGCTAGACCCCCAGTAAGGGCCAACTTAAGGTGTTTTCATTTAGGAACTGGGGTCTGACCCACTACCTTCAATCTCCAATCTACTATTATCTCTGACTAATAGCCATTGGGATGAGTTCCCATCGGGCTTCTTCTTTTTCTGATAACGTACTTAGTTGAATTGAAGTTACCCCCTCTGTTTATCCCATCGGACATTGGTGGCAGCACCGTAGGTGTCTTTTGAAGATGTAAACAACTTGTGGGAAAACAAGTCCAAGTCTGTCCAACGAAATAAGAAACTGAGCCACAACAAATGAAATCGATAAAGCCAGCATGTGGCACCAAAAACACAGGATTGGCGATAATGGCTTGGCAAGATAAATCGCAAACAGGCTTTTGCATTTCATTGGTCCATTTGAATTCCAGTTTCTTCATTTGTTGAACGGACTCATTTGCTGGCTCGTATGCTCATCGTCAACCTTTCGAGATCCACTCAGACCAGGGAACCTGTAGATAATTTTGACGCATGTATCAGCTTCCCTCGTGCTGTCATGAACTTGTTGTTGTCAGTGTTTATCTGCTGGACGCCCATTGTTTGCTTGTCGTTGTGGAAATTCCTTTATGGAGATGCGCCCTATTGATTATCGGTTTAGCACATTGTGCCTGTGCCTGTAGTACAATCTATTTGTGTCCAGCCGACCTAAGCCCATCGCACTTTTGACAATGCCAATGGACGAAAAACAGTATTCGTTACTTATTGATGCGAACATTATCATGTTTCTTGTGCACTTCCTCTTCCTGACTCTGTCGCCAGTGTCCCTAAAATGCAAAGGTTATTATGGCTTCAGTTCAGAAGGTGCAACAATTGGTTTATGCTTAATACCACTAGCCTTTCTCTTGAACAATGGTCACCTTTCTTGCTGTGTCACCGAACATTATGCAATGGAAAAGTCGTACAACACGTATCTCATTCCGTTCAATTTAGCTCACGGTGCAACATCATTCAACACCGAAAATCTACCATAAAGTCAAAGTTAGTGAGCCAAGCTTATTGACGTCATTTGACAATCGTATTATCTCGGCTTATTCGCTTTTTGTGCTTGTGGCCCTAAGGAGTTTCATGCGTTGAAGATGTTATGCTGTTAAGTCTTGCAGGCATTCTTGATATGTCATAACAAATACGCTAGCCGAATGGTATACAAGTGTATACACTGTAAATATATCATATGTATCATAATATTATTATTATAAACTTGGAATAGATATAAAAATAATCAAGTGTGAGGTTATTGAAGCTATATTTTATACAAATCATAAGGCCTATTTAGTAATGAGCAGCTTATGTGGTTGGTGGGAACCAAGCAGTTGCTTCAAGCAAGAAGCTTTTTAAATGCGATATAAAACGATTGTGCCCGAAACAATGGAAAAGGGCTTAGAGATAATTTGTTTTGGTCTCCGGTGTTTGTTTATCAATTTTTTTTTACATCTTCGATATCGGTCTTATCCTGCATTGGTCCCGCTTGAAACCTACAGAATACTACAATATCTTTGAGAACACTTAGTATCCAGGGGTGTACGCATACAGTGACCCGTATACATTCATGTATATGTATGGTCATGTACGTATATATACATTCATGGATTTACACGAAAACTGGAACGTGCTTTTGTACTAATCTATTTCTGTTCCCTGATGGAGATACCTAGTTTGTTGTCTAGTGTTGTCTTTGTGGTGCATCGCATCTTGTGTGGTTTTGGATTCCACTGTGCTAAGTGCTTTGGGCCCTCCTTTTGTACTTTATTTATTAAGGGTAATTTGACATCCAAATTGCTGGTGGAAATTGTTTCTATTCGGACAAAATGATAACACAATACTGTTAAAAATACTTACACAGTATCTGAACAGAATCATTATCGAATGACTTGATCTTCCATATCGACAATCGATACTGCTAGAATGATCAGTTTTGTAAATGTTTGCATCTTCTACGAGATTCATCCAGTATTTCATTTAATTTTTGAGCATGATTAATTGAGCAGGTCGTGTCCCAATCTTTGGAGGTATTCAAAGAGTTTTATTCTCAACAACTTCTGCAAATCCTAATTGATTCTCACGGAATCGTTGTGCCATAAACGCCATCAATTTTCTAAGGGATCAGAATGGGAGACTAGCAGCGACAGCTGCACATGACTAGACTTAATTATTTATTCGTTTTACTTCTTCTCACGACAATGCTTCGCAACAATAAACGAAAGATAAAATATCGTTGGACGAAATAGGCCCAAGTCTTCACAATTTTAAAAATGGGCTTCATGCAATTCTTTAAATTTCTTGTATGGTTTGTTGCACTTATTGTGCATGAGGACATTGTACTCGGGGACCCTAGTTTGGGGGGCAATCACTGCCAGCCTACGAGCTGTTAAGAGAAAAATGACCTTAAGGGGTCGCTTGCAATGAGACAGCAGCAGGGCATCATGTTCATTGTTAAGGATTTGATCAGCCAATTTTCTAATTGTAAGTGGAATGACATGATTCTATTTGTATTTAGATATTGATAGCTTTTTACGATAGTTTTCTTTGCAGTATAGATTATCGAATAAATGTCTAACTACACTGTATACTATGGCGTCAGCACTTGTCTTGGTAAATGATACCAATGACACCCGCATTTTTTGTGGGTGGAATGAATTTCTCTTTGAGCCTTCTCCCTTGTCATTTACTTGCTTTGTGGACATTTTTAAATAATGTCAACCTAAGATTCCCTTGACAATCGGAATTATTTTTTCCACTGATTTTGTTGTTGTTTGGAAGGCGTCCTGTAATATATGGTTTTAGCGTTTTTGTGTTCTTTGACTCCAAAGCATGCAATGCTGTTGACAAATCCGATAAGCTTTCAATCTTCATCCAACTTCTGTAGGTTTTTTTTCTCGAGAATGCTTCCTGATTTTTTCAAACACACACAAATGATGTCCTTTCCAAAATAAATTACCGATTTATTAAAAAAACGGGTGCAGTGAATTCGTTTTTTCATCATCGTTCAATATTTATGGGCACAGAAATAGCCAAGCTGTTTTTTATCTTCCAATGTATAAGCTTATTTTTAAAAATACAAGACATTTATTCTCGCTTTTAATGGGAGAGAGCAGATAGCTGAAGGTACTGTTTGCGATAAAGTGTATTTGGTTCCATGATTTGATAATCTGCCTAGGGTTGTTTGATTCAACGCCTTTATTCAATGTAAAGTTTTAACAGGCTGACCCTGAGATGAGGACCTGTTTCCTGTGTTTGTGGCAAATCTAATATCTGGTGTAGCGAAGCATCTTCAAAACAAGTTGTCTGTATCTGTTGTTTTCAAACCTAGCTCTGCTGCTTTTTTAAAGTAATGATTCTTTGTGTTTTGGGACATGTCAACACCATGAGAGATTTAAGGCACGCCATAAAAATCCCTAACTTAGGTGACTTGGAATAAGGCAGCTATCGAGATTGGCTAAATTGATGTGTTTTAAGACTTGCTCTGCATAATTAATTCTATCAATCAATACAAATTAGAAATTGGTGATTATGATTAGATTACTCTCATATTGTCATCCCTGTTTCGCGTTTACGCACGCTGTCTTTTATTTAACGAGATAATTACAGCAATAAATTTTTTTTCCTGTTATTTTGTTTTCTACCTTATAAGTTTCTGTCGAGGTGTGCGCGGCGAAGGGCATCTCAACTTGAAACTGCTCGCAAACTGCGAATATCACTTAAAACGTCGAGCGCATAAAAGATCGTATTTATAATTAAATTTGAGGGATTCATCAGGGAGACGTTTTGTTTTACTTCAGAGATCTAATTATCGCGAATCTTCAGATCGATGCACAAAGTGTGTAATTCCGCCATGCGAATGCATCGCCTCGCTTCCTAATTTTTTCCCATCACGAATTTGGCTTGATGAAATTAATGCCGAAGGTGCATTGAAGCTTTGTGAGCTTTGCAAGGTGCTGGCAAATTTAGTTCAGAAGCTGCAGTACTTGGATAAAAGCAGTTGTCGTGTCGAAAATGTACTTTGCGAGAGACAGCTATATTTATAATTATGGTCAGCAACGCATAAAAGCTTAGTTGTGTAGTATTCAAAATAGCATCCTTGTCATTGTTATCCATGGTCTGCTTATCCCCACTGTGTATTGTGATATAGGAGTATCGTTTCACCATTACTGGTTATGTGGTGTTCGGTGCATGGTACCAAGATAATACCGTTAAATCAACAATTTGGTATAATGGTAATGCATGTACTTCAAAGGATAAGGTATCAGTACATCAGTAGTAGGTTCAGCGTATTTACGCAAGCCTTGCAACATGCTGGAGCAGTTTTTAAACACAGATGAATACATGTATATCACGAATGATATTCACGCAAATGTATTTTTAAAATTACCTAATATTTCGTTTTTGACGAAAAATGGTTTACGATGTTGTCTTTTCAAGTCTACAGATTTACTTACAAATCAGTAACTCCTGCAAGGTTTGTAGATTTGCATGATGAGATGGTGGTGCTTTTTGAACATGTTTTGTGTAAAAAATGTTAAAATGACACCTTTTTATTTTGTTAAATCCAAGAAAATGTATATGGTTAGCTGCCCCACCGCCAGGCAACCACTGCGAGCCTGAAAGCATTTAGGGTACGCCCACTTTCTCATAGTGGTTATGGTGGAGCAGGAAAAATTAGAGGTGCAGCATTGAGGTTTTATTAAAAATTTCTTGTTTGCATCGAAATTTATACAAAAATAACTCCTTTTTAATACCCTTCACTGCCCTATAAAAATCATTCAAGAGTTATTAGTTAATTTTGAATAATTGACGTAATGGAATATTTTGCTATCCTTCGCTAAACTGTTGCTATCACACAGAAAAGGAGAATTTTGGAACGTGACATGTCCATGAATGTTCCCATGAATCGCAAAATTCATTGGAAATGATTTGAAGGGAACACGTTCACATATCCATCCCGCAAATGCTAGGTGGCATTTAAGCAAGTATTTTATCGGGGTGTGTAATTACCCTGGCAATGGTTACTAAATCCCCCGACGCCGTTTGTATTTAAGTAGTACTTAATTTAGAGCTTCTGCCTAAGGAAAGGTTGCGATGCTGCCACTTTTCCTACTGCCTGTTCCAGAAATGATCTTGTGCTAGTCTTGGCGCCGTGCTCATTAACTCGCTCGTAGATTTTCGTCATAATTCAGGAAATCAGTGGCGCTTCCGCTGTTTTGTCTCCGCACTTTGGTGTTTTTGAGATAAGCTAGGGCCCATTATTCATGACTAAAAGCGAAGGAGAGATGATAGGCAAAACTCCTTAGACGGAACGAGTTTGGTTTTGCCCGTATCGGAAGCCGAGTCTTAAGTAATGGGAAATGTCAACTGATTTCAGTCCCATTTTTTCGCCTATTTTTAGTCGCAACTGCTCCCTGGTTCCATGTAAATCACCCCCAATTGAGGCGGGATTCGCGTTGGGGCCTCGCTGATAAGGCACTGAAGTCGCTTTTTCACTTTACTGGGTTTTCACACACAAAAAATGAATTATCCATTCTTACGCTGCAACGAGCATTTGTAAAGGAAGTAAGGCAAAATTGACATTGCCTATTTGCCTCGGTTTAAAAGAATAACCGAGGAGGAATTTGGAATCTAAAAATGATCGTGCCTTTGCTGTGATAACCTCACCATTGAGAACATTGCATGAAATTAGGAATGACTTTGAAAGCGAACGTTGAACGGTTGTCTTCTATGGTTGGTCCCTAAAGTTCTTTTTTTTTGAACTTACTGTTTGAAAATTGCCTTGCGTGTACTTCACAAAATGGTTTCAGTATATTGTTTGTTAAAACAATTTTATTGATGGTCATGTAATGTATTTTGATTTCATTAACCTTCTTCACCAGTTTCATCACTAACTCCAAGCTGCTTGACCCCCAGTAATGACCAACTTAAGGTGTTCCGGAAGGAACTGGGATCCGACAGAAAACTGTCCAATCATGTGAATAATATGCACAGTTCAGGACTCATTAATTATACAGTAATAACATGCAGTATCCTGAGAATATTGCTATCCATCAGGGAGCCGGTTATTTTCACTGCCATGCAGCATTGCACCAAATCTGCCGTCCCAGAAATTTGAAACAAATTCACAGAAATATTTGCTAGTCATTGCTCGGACTAATTTCGTGCTTCTCTACAAGTTTCAAATTGAAACTAGTCGCCTATTATAATCGGCTGACAAGTTAGTAATCGATTATCCATGACGATGTCATAGTTCACCCATATAATTTTCGTATTCCGCACATGTCAGTTCAAATAAGTGTCGACCAATTACAAAGCTTCAGAGATAAACGCACGCAAAACGCATTCATTCCATGCCAAATTCACTTTGCCATAATTGAGCATTTTGAATGCTTGTTAGCATCATGTGTGTGTGGTGCTTGGCAGATATCACGTCCAATATGCGCCCACACATGTTGCAGAGCGATCGATGGATAATCTGCAGATCCTTCATTCTGCATTTGAACATTTGACTTTCAAATGAACGTTTAATGTATTCTAGATGGGCTTTTGGTGGATTTGTGAAGAAAATTTGAAGTGGGATTGAGATACAGGGCTAATGCATTTTGCACGCAGGCCCCACATGTTCACTGCGGGGAATGGATGTCTGAAAAAGAAGGCAAATCCTTCTCTTTTGTTTCGGCTAATTGCTCACTCAACCTGATGAAAGTTAAGGCAGGGATCGTTGTCTGAATCCTCTGTATCATGTCCAAGTGTTTTTCTTTCGCAAATGCGAACATGGAGATGAAATTGCTTTTTATTATTTCTGGCGCCACGGTTTATTGATTTCATTTTTCTTTTCTTTCCTTCCTTTTTTTTCTCCTTTTTCACATCGGGTATTCATGAAATTGACATTTGTTTGGCGTAATTACGGCGCACTTTGCCCGGAAATCATCCCTCTTATTCAAACTTCTGTTGGTACTGCATGCTTGAAGAAACTGGAGCTGTAATAGCATTTGTGCGCATGCATTCGAGTCCAGATTTTGTAAGCTTCTGCAAACATTGTCAATTTAATATGCATTACGTTAAAGAATAATCTCTTATAATTGCAGGCAACTGGTACAGGAAAGTATTCGCCATGGCCGTTCTACAGATTCTGTTTTTGCTCTTTGGCATTGCTATAGGTAAGTTTAAATTTCCCTTCATTGAATCTTTTGTGTAATGCAATTATGGGAATCTAGAGCAAGTCAGGGAAATCGTATAATGTCTAGATTAATGTCTGTAGGGCTACTGGATTTTGAGACTTTGAACGGAACATAATTTACCTGTAAAATGCAGAAGGCAAATACATGTAGTTTGATGGCCAATTGCATTTTAAGTGTTAGGAAAGGCACATATGTAGCTCCACTCTTTCTGATGTGAAAATGCTCTAGATCCTTACAAATTCGTTTTAAACAACATCGAATTTTTTTTAAATGGCTGGTAGACAGACAAATGTCAGAAAAGTGAGACGGAAGATTTGCATGATCACCCTGTATAACGATGCATCAGTGATGATATGATGCATTCAGAAAAATACACTATTGATAAATGTTCGTAATGTCACTGTTTTTATTAGGATGCATTTGAAAGGTAATGTGTTGAGTACGCCATGCATTCATTCCTTCGATCTAATAATCAAATTGTGCAAAATTTGAGTTATTCAGACATTGGTTCATTTTCAACGTTTTATTTTTGCACAATTTTTCCTCGCCATTCTAAATTGTTCGTAGTATTATTTTCCCGTCATTGCAGTCGATACTAAATTTGAAGTAACTTTAACATCATAATTTCAAATAAAGCATTTTAAATTAAAAGCATACTTTTTCCGCTTAACAGAAAAAAATCTTACGTATTCATCCCGTTATAATCATTACATTTCTTGTATGGTATTTCTTTACAATTATGTCAGTCACTGGAGCAAAAGTGGCCGATACCACCAAAGGTTTGAGCTACGAAACCTATTAGGGATAACTATTGGTTCTGGCCACTAATTTAAGCTTCTCATCGATTGTTCGCACTTTTTGTAACAGTTCCTCAGATGTAATCTTGGATTGAACCTGCCTTTCAGATGCCATGCATTGAATAGGCGGGCATGCACTAGTTTCCAATCTGCGTGTTCGGTGGGTGTTCGAATTGCTTGGAGTGTTAGATTAATGTCAGGCCATAGAAAATAACACATGCTTGAATAATTGCCAATTCCCTGAAGTCCATCAGGATCAGTGTCAGTGCGGCTATCAAATGCCAGCTAATTTGCCTAACATGGGATTTGCTTCGCTAACTTTGCCGCGTTTACGACGGAGCACTTGACTTCGCTGCCACGGCACTTAATTGGGACATGGTTTTAATGAATGCTGAATATCAACCTAGCTAATCTGCTTTGCTCCAAATGAGGATGACTACCTAACTGGTTGTTAGGGATCGCCCAATGGCGTATCCTGGAACAGGTTCGAGCCTCGCATCTTAATTAAAAATCCCTTTGCACTAAAGTGCATGGCCGCTGGCGAATGCGGGATTAAAGACTGAGCATACAGCGTGCCTGGGATTAGCAGAACTCATTTTATTGAAATTAGCTCGAGTTTAAGATGTCTAATGGACCATGCAAACACAGAGCGAAAACTAAAGTTCTGAAAGTCAGAGGTTGAATCCCAGAACCGTTCACAATAGGGGATTTGCACAGTTTATTTAACCTCTTTTAAAATAAGAAAATTCCAGAAAACGATGTATTGTGTTTACGGAAATGGATATTTTTCTAAGTTCTTATCCGTTCAGGGTGTCCCGCCGGACAGTGCCGGCATATACAGTGTATACCACTTAAGGTGATCACGTTGGGACCAGGCTTTTTCGATAATAATAGCCGGATGATTCTATATCCAAAGCCAGATGCATGAAACAGAATGAAACAAATACACTGTACATGTGTAATGCTGTTTAACACAATGTATCAAAACGCATGAGATTACATGAGCAGATTATACTTGCACATAGAAAACAGAGTACAACAACTTGCAATCTACTCCTTTAGGCTCAAATCCTGTGTTCTTTGGGATTACCTGTACATTATTTTACTAAGGGTCAAAATAGTTGTGTACATGTACGTACTGTATACACCGTACACCAGCAAGTAAGCCCAAGTAACACGTAAACTGAACAAATGTAGATATAAATAGCCTCGCCCATCCGCAATCACATTATAAGCGGTATTCACTGTATTTATGAAAATGCTTTAAATCCCCTTTTTGGGATCGAAAGGTTGGGACCAATATGGTCCTTCGAATTCTGTATTTTTGTTGTAATACTTGAAATTTAATAATCAACAACAAAGGGTGCAAATATTTATATCAAATATATTTTTTAATAAACAAAATTTAATCATTTCGAAAATGTATGCTAATTCCCTACTAATATTATGAAGATGGGTTAAAGATGGGTTGGGGAAAAAGTGATCGAACTTTAAAACAGCATGTCTTCACTAATGTACACAAGAGTAATAAGTAGTAGTTTAACCTTTTCCCCACTCATTATTGCTACTATACATGCATGTATATTTAAGCGATGTATTTAAGCGATATTCTGTACTAAGGATTTTGTTTGTTGTTATGAGGTTCAGCAACCACTTGTCTTCTCCGATTAAGCCACTCATGAATATTTTAATTGGTAATTAAATACGCGCTCTCGTTCCAATTCGTCTTAGCCATATTTTTGTGTTTACGAAAGATGCTTGAATTGCTCCAAGCCTTGTTAACGACAAACCCAATTTCTTTTCTGGTTTCACTCGACCATCGAACCGAATTGAAATGTAAATTGCGCTCTCCATTAAAATGCTAAATAGGTGAGCAAGAGGTATATGTACGGATGTTATAAATAAGCAATCAATGGTTAGTTCAACTGCAAAGAACAACCAATCATGCATTTAATCCAACGCAAAGATGCCTTAATGTAATCTTGCGTGGGAATTTTTTCTACCTACAGTGTAACATTACTCGAGATGAGTATACTTTGTTGGAGAATCGGCTAGGTTAACCTTGTTCAAGACACCTTAATCCAAGCAAGTTGTTATTGCTGCGATTAGCATACAGGCAGTACAGGTTTAGCCTGTGTTATTGTTGGCTAAATGAAAAGCCAGAAAATCATTTGGATATCTCTCAAAGAAAAATTTAATATTCTTGATTCATTTCTCTAGCCGGGTCAAATGCCAGCAGCATTCAACCACCGGAAGTGGTTCCCACGTCACTGTCGTCCAATACCAGTATTACTGACCCTCCGGTAAATGCGGATCCTACAACGGTGACCACCAATTTGACATGGGTCACTACCAAGCCAACGGACCCTGAAAGGACAACACTCGGTTACGAATCGAGTTTGACCTCGTCAAGCCCGAATTTGACAGTGACAAACGTCAGTTTAACGACGCCAAACTTCAGTGTGACCCCGCTAAACGTCGAATTGATGTCCAGTGTCAATTCGACCTCGTTGACCACTCGTTCCGACCAGGAAACCACGTCAGATTTGCCCGAGTCGTCTTCCGAACTCTTGACGGACGATCAGCTGCTCGAGGACGTTGACTCTCCACACGACCTTGTGAACCTGACCACTATGATGTTCAACCTGTCTTTGGCTTCGCTGTCCGAACTGTCAAATGCCACCTTGGTTGACCCATCGTCTTCTCTGCCGTCCTCATCATCCACTGCCACTGATGATGGCCGAACTGCCGCTACAGTAACGTCCAAACCTTCCAACAGTTCAACGAAATCGTCAGCGTCCGAGGCGACCACTGTTACGTCACCAGTCATAACGCCAACAGTACCCTCGCTGGGGTATGCCAGGAATGTTGGCAAAGACCAATCCACACAGCCGAATTCTGCTGCAGGTAAGGCTTTGATTTTAGCCATAGTTGATCTCAACGATGGCTCTTTTGAAAATTATTAGACTACAGCTCATCTTAAGTAGAAATTGTTTGCTATCACCCTCTTAATTTCCGAAAAAAAATTGCGCACGTGTGAAGAATTGGACTAAACCTGCTTATCGTCTTAATTCCTTACTTACAATCGCGCAGTGTGTGTCAAATCGATGGTTTTCAGCATGGCATATTGCACGTGTAGGTCATTTGAGAAGTTATCGTTACTTGCATGGACGTTTCCCTTGACAATACAATTTTTAAAATACCAACTGCAGATGAGGATGGTGTTTGATAAATGCGATGGCTTAATACAGATTGTTTGCCCTGTTTCGCCATAGACACCAACATTGTGGGCTTCTTCCAATGACTCGTTTGCGGGCAGTGGTTGCCTGGTGGTTTCGCAGCTAAATTACTTAGATTTTTACTATTGTTTAAGTTGAATTTTTATGTTCATGGCAATGTGCGCTCATGTTTACATTGCTGTTGGTACTGCTTCTGTTGTAAATATGCACATGTATTCCTGAAACTGTCCGTCCTTCTTCCGTAGGGTCCACCGTATCAACCCCGAAAACCACCCCCACCACGTTGGCTTTCATCACCACTACCAAGGAGACGCCTTCGTCCTCCAAATCGCCAGTGTCCACTTTGTCCCAGTCACCAACGAAAATCGGCCCATCTTCGACCAGTCCAACAATCCCATCAGTGTCGTCCTTTTTGGAGACCGCCAAAATGGCGTCTCCGTCCTCTCCTCGACCAGTGGTCAACGAGGAGATGCTGGGCAACAACCCCCCGGACGATCTGGGGTACAACTTGAGCGAGGAGGACCACGCCTTCTTCGTACCCCCCACGCAATCCAACTCTGTCTACTTTGACTTCAGGAGACTGTGCCCTGAAGAGCACGCTGGCGACGTCTGGTGGAACCGGACATACGGAGGGGTCATCGCTGTCCGCTTCTGCCCCGAGGGCTACACCGGCAAGGTCTACCGGATGTGCTACTATGGGGGCAACTGGGGAGAAGTGGACTTCTCGGAATGCAGGGTGCAGCAGCTCATCAAGCTGAAGCACTTGGTAAGTTGGCTCGGTCTGCTTATGAATTTTACGATGTCGTTTTCACCATAATTGAATTGTGGCCTTTGACCCGTTTGTGGTGAGCGGAGTAAGTGATTTTGCTCTTCGTTGAACGAGCTGCAATCAAATTACTGGCGAAATCAATGAGTGCTGCTATTAGAAGCGGTTAAATGTACAAATTTGGGGAAACTAATGGGAAGAACTGGACGTTAACATTTTAATCAAATCAAACGTAAGCACTGGTGCTGAACATGCTGCTATGGAACGGAAATGATACTTTTGATTCCGTTTTTGATTTAAATTATTAATTCTAAATTAATCGTTCGCATCTCGCTATCGATTGCCATATTTCATTTTATTGAAGCGTCGCATGAACCAATGCGTTTTGAACAGGTGGGTTTTAAAACAGTGATAAGCTCACGCAGGAGGGAATTTCATGTCAATGAATGTCAGCTTTAATGAATTATGATTAACATTTCTGTTAAGTCCTAACTAATGATTATGCGTGCTGCGAATGTTGTTGCGAATTACTATGTGTGGTGTTGCCCAACATTTTTGCTAAATGGCTAACTAGGGATCATCTTTAACACAGGGTTGAACAACTTAGGATTACCTTACATGTGTGTTGGTTGAAGTCCCACTGAGCCCCAGATGTTTTTGATATTCCGGACGAGTCCAACATCACTCAGTTATTTGTCTAGATGTCATAGAACATCGTCAACTTCAATGGCATTTCAAGTACTTTTTGATTTCTGTGAAGCTAGTACAGTGTATCTCTCCTTGAAGTTCCATTGAAGTCATCGATGTCCTATTGAAATTCCACTGAAGTTTCACCGAAATCCCCGTGTAGTTTTTGAGGTCATACAGAATTTCGGGATGTCAGACGAAATCCTTGAAGGCCTTAGTCTAGTCAGATATATAACGTTTAGAGTAAACTCTTCACCTCAAATGTTGTCATTTGTGAACTCGTCTTCATAGTGGTGAAATTATGTTGACATCGCCTTATAAAGTGTCCAAACTATCAATTCTGCTAAATAATATGCGCATGATACTGATAGAAGTGTAGAAACAAAAACTTACTTTCATACAAACATTAAGATTATTCAACGATTTCCATGGGGATTACTTATCTAACATGACAAACTAAACATTTTTAATGCAATCTAAGCATCCTTATGGCCATAATCAGAGCTATATAATTAAGATGCTGTATTTTAAATTCAAACTAATCGTATATGCAGAACACTTTCCAGTCATACCACCGCAAAATCATTTACAGCGAAAATATTGATTTTAATGCCAAAACGGCTTTTCTAAGCCACCTTGTACGGAATCGCTAATTTGTGCTCGCACCATTCCTGCATACACTATGAAAATAATCAATTAAGACTGCAATAATTACGCAGCGAACATTGCCACTCTGTTGTGCGCAGGTTTTATTTGGCGATAATGCAGCTTATTTCTAAGGATAATTAATGAACTACTTATCAAGCTTTCCGTAGAAAAATTCTATGCTTTGTCAATGGGTGCATTTAGCTTTGAGATAATCCTTGGAACACTGTTATACAAATTAAACTGGTTATATCAATTGTTCCTGTTAACAATAAGCTGCTTAACAAAACGTGAAGACATAATGCGGAACGGCTCATTAAGAAGCTGATCATGCGCTCAGAAAGGAATCTTTCTCATAAATTGAAGGTTTTCCTTAATTCGGAATTTACATTGAAAAGACCTGAACCTTGAGCCATCTGTGTTCCTTAATATATTACGTTTATGGCTACTTTAGGACATGTGTATTCAGATTTAAACTACAATGCATATCGCTTCAATTTACCTGAATAAGGCTAAATTTGTACAATCGATACCATCTGCTTAAAGATAATACGTCCGTATAAATTGAAGATTGGTAATAGGTCTTGGATTATTTTGATCATTTTCAGAAATGAACCAGAATAATTCTTCACTGCTAAAGCATGCATGAGTAAGAGAAACAACGAGCATAATTATGAAACTCGAATTTCCAATCAAAAATATATTGCTAAATCAAATGGAATGTTAAGATGCTGATGCATATCAGATATACGATTGTTTCAGCTTTTAAATTGCATACTTTCTTTTGGGACAGTCTGTGAACAATGCATAAGAGGTGAATTGCCAAGATTTGAAACAAGTTAAGTTTCGACTGCTTATTCCGAATAGTCCCTGTCCCAAATGTGCACAACTTCTCGTGTAAATATTTTAACACTACTCGTCTCATGGAGTTCTGTGACATCTGTGTCAACTGACAGTGTCAGATATTATCCTTTTTAATTTGTTTTGGTTTGGCGTACTGAAGAACCGCTGAGCCAGCCCCTGAAAGATGGCAAACCATGCTTACGGTGGTGTTCGTAATGATTGCCATCCTCAAGGGGCAGTACAGGTGTAAAAGCCCCTGAAGGATGGCAAACCATGCGTACAGCGCTGTACCTCAGGTTGTCATGTTAAAGGGGTAGGTCAGGTAATATTTTCTTGTGTGAAACAATTTTCTGATACTTGCATATGGTATAAATCATACCGTATATGCATAAATTCTACAGAAGTAGTCTTTGTCTTAGGTCTTAGTTATCACTTTAAAATTGGCCAACTGAATGCCTAAAGCTATTCATTTCCAATAAACTAAGCTTATGAAAATTGGACGTGCATATGGCTCGTATACCATAATTTGAGTAAAATATTTAAGTAACCTTCTTGAAAATTAGCTAACAGAAGGCCTAAAGCTATGTATTTCAAATCAACTAAGCTTATGAAAACTTGACATGCATATGGCACGTATACTTTTATTTGAGTAAAATATTTAAGTAACCTTGTTGAAAATTAGATAACAGAAGGCCTAAAGCTATGTATTTCCAATCAACTAAGCTTATGAAAACTTGACATGCATATGGCACGTATACCATTATTTGAGTAAAATATTTAAGTAACCTTCTTGAAAACTACCTAACAGAAGGCCCAAAGCCATTTATTTTCAATCAGCTAAGCTTATGAAAATTGGACATGCATATGGACGTTAATGACAATATTTGAGCAAAGTATGCATATTAATATACCATTCAAATGTAGTCCAGATCTACGACTATTTTACATGCCATACTCGTTTCTGGTGTCCACCGTACAATAAGTTTAAAATGTGAAATGCATCTGTTTTTAACTCGTTCAGTTAGTTCAGTTTTTTCGGCATAGGTCAACTCGGTGGCTTTGGAAATGACCTGTTACGACCAGCGTGCTAATGCCATTCTTTTGTTTGTTTAGCTTTACTATCACGTCCACAAGAACCTGACGGAGGGCTTCCATAGTTTGGCGGATGAACTACTTTCCTCGCTTCTGAGGTTTCGTCTGCGTAGCATCGACGACTACTTGGAGTCCTTGGACAGTTTGAACATTATCATAAACGCGCGTGTGCCGCTGGACTTCGACGTCGGGCTCGATTTTAAGTATTTGAAGGTAAGCTGGGATTTACGGGCTTCCTATTTGGCAGTTGGCGCACGTCGCTGCAGCGCTGTGGCTTTTCAATAAAGCTGGCCTAGGGCGCCCCAACTTAATTGTCCAACCGAACTGCGCGCGATTAAACAGACCTCCAAATCTCGTTATGGTGCATTAGCATCCAGCGAATTAGCATAAAAACGGACGAGAAATACCAAATTAGGCGAGGCCTGATCGATGGCCGTGCGGGACTTAACGGCCCGTTAATATGTGCAAATGCTTGCTCACTCATCCAGGTCATGCCGTTAACGAACTGAGAGGGGGCCGTCCGCAAGGGACGTTTGATGTGTCTGGTGCGAGGCTCTGTTAATTTTTAGCGTCCATTAAAATGTCTTCCTTATCCCCTTGACCCTCAAATCGTATAAGCAGTGCATGTCACGAAATAATGTCCAAGGAGCCCAAATCGATGGCTTTCCACACATGACAACAAAATCGCATTTTTACAGGAGGAAAAACATTTGTATTGCATGCTGCTCCATGGGCATTGGCTCCGATGTCAGTTTTTAGTGCACCAACTCATGTGGTAGCAAGTCCTGAATAGAATGACGTAATAACCCCATTTTGCTAAAAATGATGATACCTGGGATTGCCACTAGACTATCAAAATACAGGCAATGGAATAACTAGAGGGGCTTGGAATAAAAGTCGTTCATCACTGCAAACATACAATGTACGTGTTGTGTTGACGTCTATTAAGGGCAACAAGCTTGAAAACAAGCAACGAGTAACTCATAGGTACAATATGGAGGTAAATATGCAGCGTGCTTCTTGAATGCCATTACCCTTCTTCAAAGTTGCTCAAAGGTACAGATTTATCAAAAGTGATATTAACTTGGATCCTTTTCAAATTCAGGTCTTAAAATTCAGTTTAAGTTCAACTGGAAAGTTTCATGGCAGTAAATGAACTTTTTCAAAAGACAAATGGTGTCGTTCACTTAACATTTCCAAATCGTGGCTATTGCTCAATGTATAGGTAGTTTACGAATTACATTTTGAATGACTTTGATTTCAAGGGTCAAGGCCATGTCAAGTGGCACTTGGGTAGCATCGTTCATGGCTTGCTACTCTACCATTATCTCTAATTTTGCAATGTTTACGCAATGGGAATTTTGCGGGGGCACACGTTTCTGTCTCAAGCTGTATAACTGCTAAGTATACATCTGTGTACCATCATGCGTAGAATGAACCGTTCACCATTTCTTAACTTGTTTTTTAGTTTATAAATTCCTTTTGAAAATGTAAGACGTGCAATTAGTGGATATCTCACTGCAGATCAAGCTTGAAGGAACATCTCTTATCCTGGTATCCAAAGTTGTTTGCGCACGGGGGATCTGTTCTTGGCTGAGTGTTTAACTAAGAGTTAATGGCCTGCGAGATTGATTTTACGAATTTTTAATGCGGAAATAATGGCCCTTCACATTCCCCTTACTTATTCCTCAGGATGAGGCAAAGTTGTCTTGAGTTTTCGTTGGTAAGGATGTTCGGATTTGCTGAGTTCTGCTAAGAGTTGCAGGGCAAAGAAATGAAGCTAATTGGATGAAATATGTTGACAATTTCGCGTCTAACGAGCTGCTATTGTAAATGCCCCCAAGCATAGCTCCTTGTTCGATAAAATAAATTTATAGCGGAGATATTAAGGGAGAACAAATGTTGTATTTATTGCATTTTAAATTTACTCCCTGATAAGTCGATCGATATTAGCTAATGTATACATGCAGCCGACGATATTACTGTACTTCATCAGAAGCTGCTTGAGCGCTAACTTTCAGATTTGTAGGATAGGAACGGAAAAAAAATACGAATATCTGCAACTTCTACGAAATCTCGATTCGTTTATGCAGTTTTTTTCTGATGCCCTAACGTCTCCAAATAACCGCCTTCCTGCAATGCAAGTGTAGTCAACTTTTATACCACCTATTCCAGTCAGAATCAGTTTTTCGAATTTGTTATAAAAAACTGACAAGGGAACGTTGATCGACGCAAAAAGTTGACAAATTCCGCAAACTTTCCAGATATCTGTATTTCCCATTTCTGCGAATGCTCGCGGGGCACATTTTGATTTCCGCGTGATAGACTTTAATCAATATTTTTATATTCGGATGCACCTGGTGCTTTTTTGTCGCACTTGATGTGATTACTAAAAAAGCAATCAACGGATGTCATTTTGTTATTAAATGCGAGAGGAAATGTTGATAAGTCAATTGTTTCGCAGAGGCTGCAATCTAAAAAACTGAATTCCGTGAGGGCAGTCCTAATCGAATTTTGGGGGAATTTTGGCGCCCCCAACCCCCTTTCCCACTCCAGAGGAAAGCCTCTTTCCATCGTAAATCCATTATAAACAAATAGGAAATTTACTTTTTATTTAAATTGCAGTTTTATTGACTTTCCGATTTAATACATGGATCGATCGTTCTCGTCGTGTTCTTACAAATTGTTTCTTTCGTTTCAGACCATTTTGAAAATCTCCGATGTCTTATTCTCCAGATTTGATAATAAATGGAGTTTCCCTCAAGAGCAAAAAGTAAGTGTAGCACGCTGATTTTTCGACGTCGTTGCTCTCACAGTGCGAACTTCAATGTTTTGTACCTTTTTCAACTGATTGTCTTTGAAAATGTCAGTTAAGGATGATTTAGAAATCAACTATGGTGAATACTAACATTGTCCGAGTTTGCTAAGTTACCGGACTTAATATGTTTAACTTTCCCATGGTTATGTATAATTCAGACAACCAAAAATTACACTTTAATTTTTCCAGATAACTGATTCAGGTGTTGGTGTTTATGCACTAGATATCCGATGACGAAAAGTTTTCTGAAACATATACTCCTAGTTAGTTGCACATACACGCAATTAAAAGGCAATTTAATTGAAGCTTACTTTAAAAGTTGACCAATAGGTTCATTATTTTATTGATTTCTTTCGTTTTGACCTTTTTACCACCTAATCGTTCCTTAATGCTTGGCATCCTTTTAATTCCGAATAAAAATTAATGATAGGAAATCCACACAGTTCTTTAATTAAACCACAGCACTTTTGTCAGGAAAAAATAATTCTTTGCTGATTGCCTATTTTGCCAGCAATTAACGGCTCATTCTCGTTTGCTAATTACTCAAAAGCGAGCTTCATCACGACGCCTTTCACAGCTTAGCTTTTCCAGAAATTTTAGCCCACACTTTTTTGTATTTACTGTAATTACGGGTAAGCGAAGCATCTCATTAGCGATAATTAATAACACGCGAAATGAATTAGGGGGAAATTAATTTATCTGGAAAATGCGGGTGGTACCACCAGATTGACAACCCAAGTTTCGACCGAAAGTATTGATCACATTTTCAATATTTTGGATGATGGATTTTCAAAATGTGATTCTTAACTTTTGCAGGAAATGGTCACCATGAAAATGGTGCAGATCTTGCACGGAATGACACATTTTGGGAATTTGGTGGCCGAAGGCGTGAAGAGAAGTTCAAGGAGCGTTGTGGTGTTTACAGACTATTCTCATATTGGTAAGTTCACCTTTGGGTGTTTTTTATCTTAAAATTCAATGAAGATATTATGAAGTTCTGCAATTACTTGTGCAAAGTACATTAAATTAGTTTAATAGAAGTGCACGCCCTGTCCATCCCATTACATGTATTTAAAAATAGCCTAACATACAAGATAATGGAAAACATCAGCAAGATTTCCTGTCATGTTGAAATGGCAAACGGTTGAAAAAATACGTGATAGTAAAGAACAATCGAGCACTTTGCTTCATTAGTAATTTTATGGTTTTACTTACGTGGCTTGTCAGCGAAGCCCTTCACGTATTGTTTGAAACAATTGTCGTACTCGTGAAGACAGTTTGACACATCCTTTCGTTTTCTTGAGATGTGATCCTTTGTTTGTGTAGGTATAATAAATCATCAGTATAATAATGGCAATTCCCCGTGTTACACATCCGACGACGAGTACATGTACATATGGCATGTCGTCTTTTGATATGACGCAGGCATAACGGAGAATGAATTGCTTTCACGATTGTTAAAATACAAGAAAACAGATCAGCATCTACGATAGAACTGAGCTAATGTTCCAGGTTTACTCAATCCTATTACTGTTGTGTTGTTGATTCCATACATCATGAAATAACGTGTCTGCTTAACAATTAACAATTTGGCATTTTTATCTATTGAAATTTTAAAACGATCTCGATGTTGCTCATGCATGTACTTGCCAAAAATTATCCTACAAATTTAAAACATTCGTAAGGGAGATCTCGCATGTATCTTGGCATTAAGCTAACTTTTTCCCGATAGGAGTGCAGCAAATCTTCTTCAAGTGCCATATTTAAGATATGCTTTGACGGCAGCACTTTAATTTAAAATATGCCTTGCCTTAAACTACGCTATTCCCAAGAGAAAGATGAGTTATTATGGATGTAGATTAAAGTTAGTTTGATTGATAGCTGAGCTTGTCATGTTGAATTTCACCAGTATGACTCGCCCACTTTGAGGATATTCATCCTCAAATTTCAAAAATGTGTTTGTGGGAATAACTCCTTTCAGTAACTGTCAGTGAAAACGCATTAGTTAATTAGTGCACAAATATTTAATACCACTTAGCTGTAAATAATGACATAGAAAATGATCGAGTTCTGTGCATATGTTTCAAGAAATGCGCTATGCTGGTCCACAGTACTGTCATTTTAAGTGAATTGTAGTTAGCATTTCAGCCACTTCAAATAAGAAAATTAATAAGGGATTTGCACGAACCTGAGACGGGATTAAACTTAAACTGGGGCGTCATGGGGCCCCTGTGCTCGTGGGCTCCCTATTCTATATCAATTCAACCATTCTGTTGAATGTAGAGACATCTTATGCTCTGTGAAGTACATTTTACTGCATATCCTAATCTGATGATCAGTTTCAAAGGCCAACTATTGATATTCTATTGAAGGAAACATTAAAGATGTGTACAAACTGTATGCGATGACATTCTTGACATACACTATCTTGCATCTATAAAGCATATCCAATTTTCCATATCTGAGGTTGATGGCTACCATGTTTGGGAGCAGGTTAACTTTATCTGATGCGCTTATGCTCATCCCTTTTCCCTGCATCTGGCAAATTCCTAACGAATTGCTTCTGGTAGAGTGGCCCCGAGACGTAATATTTGAAGGCATATTAGAGGGATATTGTTTGAAGATTGAATTCGGATATTTACAAGTTCTTTCGCCCGCTCTCCCTCAGTCCCTCTTCAAGTTCGATACGTGACACCCTCATGTTTATTCGCGTGGGATTGAAAAAAAGTCTCCACTGATGACATTTCAACTTTCTGCTCACGTCCTTTTCAAATATTGATGTTTCTGACAATACGGTTTTTGTGAGGGCCTGGACGGAAGATCTAAACGCGAATAAAGATGAAAAAAAAACCTGTAACATTGAGAAAAATATCGCGTATAGGCCTGCATAAGAGATTCTGTGTAGGAGGTGAAGCCCTTGGTATTAGCTGTTCGGTTCTGTGCTCTTGACAAAAATATGGCATGTCAGCCAACATTGTCTTCTTGAGTCTGCGCCCTACAACATTATTAAAACAGCCAGTTTTTGTGTCATGCGTTATTTCGAGCAATATGTTCCGAATATCGTATTTCTGTTGCATTTCATCAATAGGGCTACGTATGGATTTGGAGATGGGAAGAAAAAGCAGAAATATCAATTTGGGTCTTGGAGCGTGGCGCCAAGCTGATTTCTAAGCTACCGATAATAGACATTTCACACAAAAAATACGGGGCTTGCGAGTGCTTAGGGCCGGAGATAATAAATGTTGAGAGTGCGAGTTTATGGCTTATAAACTGAGAGCTTCTTTCCTTTTCAAGGTCTGGAGGCCAAGGTAATTAGAGGAGATCAAGACTACAGGGTGGCGCCACCTGGAACTGGAAGCTCGGTGCATCTGCCAGGACGCATCTACAAAGTTCTTGGTAAGTCACTTGTATGTTGCATAGAATATGATAGTGGAGTTTAGTGTACGCACAAAAGAACGCTAGGAGTGTCTGGAAATTTATGGATGATCAGCATCCCAATGCCGTCAGGTATCCTCAATGTACAAGTTATTTACTTGCTGGTAACATAGTGTAGGGAAATTGTGTTGTCTTTAAAGATGATCTACTGCATTTAAGCCTCTTTTAAAATTGCCATTGGGTAATTTCCATGGCAGCTAAGGACTTTATACCGTTACTTATTGTTTGCTTGCAGACTTTTAGATACCTTAAGCAATGTGCGATTGTACATATCTTTAAACTAATCACACCCTTAAGGTGTTAAGGTGTAAGGATGGTTTCCATAAACAAAAGATAATGGGTGTTTTGAAATATATGTCAACCAGGGGATAGACATTTAGGTAGGTAACATCAACCCACATGAAACTGATTTGGTGTAAGGGATCTTGGTGTCCTCTTAATTGGCATGAACCAAAGTTACCGTGTATGTCCACTTCTATCTTAAGGCAATGAGACGTTTCCAGTGTAGTGATAGCTTTCAATTTAAAACATGTTATGAGGATTGTAAAGAATGACCATTCCCTTTATAACTTGAAGTAGTTTTCAGCGTTTGTTAACTATGGTATCTTTCGATAGCTTTTCATTCAAACCAGTGGACTTAATAAAGGTGTTAGACGGCCTTCATGGTTTGTGTTAGCCTTACCCTTATGAAAAACGATATAAAAATTCCACGGTTAGGAGGTACAAAAACGCAATTGCTACACTAGCCATAAAAAGGCTCGCAAAATGCTCGGTTATCACCTTGTTATATGCCGAAAAATGTAAACTATGCAAAGCGCAATAGAGGTTAGTGACTATGTGCTTATGGTAGATTGCCGCGCATGTTCCATGATTATACATGTATCCTTGCAGTGCAATGGGTGAAAATCACCCATTACCTTGCATTGCCTAGAAAACCTAAAAGTTTAGGGCTACGACGATAAAAGGAAGCAAACCGTAGACGTAAAAACTGTAAACATTTTTCTTAACGATGTCTGCCTTTAGTTGAGGTGAAAAGTGCAGATTTTTGTATTTCTATTGGAACGCTTAGTTAAATACCTATGGCAATGCATATGACATTTTACAACATTATTTTAAAATTGAATATGATGCGAAATCTAAAGATTAATATTTGAGTCAGTCCTTAAATTTATTGTTTTAAAATGCACTGTAATTAAGTTACGATGATCAGAGAGTTTAGCAAATGAGAAATGCTTTGTTTCTGTCCTTAATTATTCCGTTCAAATAGCTCCATCCACTCCATTTGACCTTTCATATGTTTTAAAAAAAAAATTAGTTGTTTCACACTTGTAATGATGTGCACTGCATTCGTTTTAGGATCCAACGACAAATACGTGGTGGTCACTACTTGGTATAACAAAATTGCTCAAAGCCTTCATGAGGATGAGGGAATGGTCAACAGCGCCATTTTCGCGACTACTGTTCATCCTGGTCATGACTTGCATCTGGATGCTGGACCGGTCACTGCAACTCTGCAAATACACGAGGTAGGACAACATCAACATACCTATTGTGTATATCTAACCCTGCGAAAGGTCGAGTAATGCACATTTTTGCTTTTAAATTTGTTTTCAAAATTATGTATTTCTGGCGTCGTTGTACATGCACTGCTACATAGCGGTTTATAAAGTTTTAAATCTCTGCAATCGAATGAACTTTTGTCTGGGTTAGTTGATGGTAGGTCGACAAACTAATATTTCCTGGAAACATGCATGTTCTAGGGAAGTGTCCCTGTACTGTCTGCCCCAGAATGATGGAACCACCCATAAATGATATTGTAGCAACATTCACACATAAGAGAAATTTAAGTGTCACTAACGATCTATCTCAAAAATACAGTGAATCATTCCGGAAATTCATGCAAACCCGATGTTATTTAGTTTGCTATACTGAGTGATCATAGTCGCATCCGTTGCGTCATCTCCTTTGGTTTTTAGGCCTAGGCCTTAACATTGTAATTACCTTAGGCCTCATAGCAAGATATTGTAGTACATATTCTTAATTTCCGGTTATTTTTTAATTACGAATTACTCAGAAGAAGGCATTATGCTTGCCGAAACGTTGTAAAAATTGTTTTAATACGCTCGTATATTTATTAAATTGACCGACCTTTGAGTTCAAATTATTTTTTGTAATGAAGGTAGGGGTTCTTGATTAGCCTGTATTGGAATGCACAGGGATTTTGCTAGTTATTTTGAAAAATTAGGATTTTTCAAACGTTTTTTTTTTCTATCAAATTTAGCTTTTGTGCCTGCCGACTGCTGCCAGGCATATTGTAACAGGCCTTTATGTCTGTTTATTTTCATCGTAATAATGAACCCTTGTTATTCATAAGTCACCCTCGAAAAGGCAATCCATGCGCGCATTAAAGTGCATTTCGCTGCGTCACCAACTTAATATCTCAGGATGGCAGATTGCAGTCGACTGTGGGGACTGCTTTTTTACTTTCGTGCCCAACGTTGTATGGAAATATCAATCTTGCGAATTTAATTAGAAATGTTTGCATAAGTTGATCTTGAGCATTATCGGTGTCGGTCGGGGGCCACATCACAAAGTTGAAATTTGATACTTGCTCATGAAGGCAATCATTTTTACGCCCTGTGATTTGATTTACTTTCCGAAATAAAGGGCGCCATCTAGGTCCCCAGATATCTAGCGTTGCACAAAAAGCAGAGGACTCACTTTCGCTAGGCTTTTTTCCTTAATGGGAAGAATGTAATCCTTAATTAGCTTCACGCTACTTTTGGTGGCTTAGGGGGAACTTTCCAGATGTGTATATTCATGCGATATGGCTTTCGTGGGTGCATATCATACGCTTCCTTAAACATTGGATCTCAAGAGGTTGTTTTTCTATCAAGTGGATTTTGGGGAAATGGCTTACCGACTGTAAACATTTTAGGTGCACTTTGGAGCAATGCAGATGGCGCAATTAATTCCATCACTTTTAGGCCAATTGCAGTGATATAGGATTCGCCTTTGGGTTTGGTGAAGGGATCCATTTTTTCCCTTTGGTGATTTTGCTGGCAAATCCTTCTTATGACATATCATGTTACGGTTGCTGGAATGAAACCAGTCGAATGTAAAGAGTGCATCAAGAATTGGAAGCGAGCCATTTCAGCGTTGAGATGGCTGCATGAGCAACGAAGGATAGCTGAAACCAAGAGCCCTGTAATTAAGTTAGAGCATAAGCCCTAAACATATTACTGTTATTACAAAAGTTATGAAAACGCAAGTTTCAGCTGCAATGTTTGATGATGCTTTGTCGACACTTATCTTTCTGGGCTCCGTAAGATGATTTTTACTTGAGTGTTTTCCATCCAACTTTTTTAGTCGAAGCTAAATCTCGACTTTGATCAGTTAACAGATTATTTTGTATGCTCAGAGTTGGCACAAAACCAGGCTAAAATACGTTTCCGAGAGTGGGAGTAATTCCCGCTGGGATGACTGAATCAGATTGTCCCTCACCCGGAATGCATGTAATTGTCAGGGAATTTGAAAGACATGGCATAATTAGGGAATGAGGATGTCCTAAAGGCTCGTAAGCTGTCAGTGGTTGCCTGCTGTTAGGGCATTCAAAATGATCAACATTAGTTTATTTGTTATTATGTTAAGCACAATTTAACGAGAAAGCAAAAACATGATTAATTGTGACAGCTAGGCCATGTATCAGTCTTGTATACTACAGTTGAAATGCTAATTTTTTTTGCAAAGTATTTTTTGCAAAGTATGTTCCGCATATTTTGAAAATTCTTCACCAACCATCCGAGTTATGTTTGAATCATAGCATAATTTCTTTTCCACCCAAGCTATCACTGACAAAATTAAACTTATTAATCACATTGCTAAATTTTGGTGATATAATGGTACTGTATAAGCTTACATGAACTGTTACAATATTGAACAATATATAAGCCACTCTTTGAGACCATAATTGCAGTGTTGCTGTCAGCGCATTACCATTGATTTAATTATGTAATGCTAGTAATCTTACGATTTCTTGGCACCACCTGCCAATTAAAGCGTGCCAACCTGTAATAATGAAAAATGGGCCATCTCAACTTATCTCGTCCTGGCCAACACCCAAACAAACGACGGTGAGATATACCGTTTCTAATAAATAAACAACCAGGACTTCCTCCCTCGTTTTTTTCCAAATTGAGATTGATGCTCAGATATATCTAAGGAAGCTCTTTCGATTCCCCAAACATTTGAGAAATGGGGTTAAGATTGCAAAGGTGTACAAGTAGATGAATGCGTTTTCAGCTAACAGTCCAATCGATGCTGGGAAGATGGGCTACACATGAGGATTCTTAATCTGCTGAGATTTTGAACTATTGCAACCTTTGGCTTTTTCAAATCTTTCTTCTCCAAATTTAATACCTCCAGGATTGGCCGTCTTCCTTGACTTTAATCTTAGGAAGGAAAATCATTCAGTGCCAGCTAACTGCTATTTTTGGAAACAAAATCCTTTAAAAAGTTGGAACTTGAAAGTTTTTCTTTCTTGGTATACGTGTATATTCGTGACCGACTAACCAAGATGTGGAAACCGTGTATAAGACAAAAGTTGTTTGTGGTCACATTTAGAATCCGTTGAAATCGGTCGAAAGAGCTAGTGAAATAAATCATTTAGACTCAAAGCAAGAATTATATTTTGGTTTGGCAACTTTCATCTGTAATTGGCTAATAAAATCCCGCTCTTTAACCTGAGGAATTAGATTTTCATTAAGCGCAGAGTGCATAACGGAGAGAATATTAAATAAATGCTTTCCCAAATGGGTGCTGTGAAGTTTTATGACTGACTTTTAATTAATTCGTTTTAAGACTTGGGGTATTTGGGCTCAATATGCTCCAGCGATTCCATTAACTTACTAGAAAAAAAATTCTGGAACTATTCCTACCATGATCCGCTCTGTATGCCCAACGTACCCTAAAAGAATTAATTAACATTTATTTCTGCCTCCTAAAGATTTGTGGAGGTTAGGTTGCTATCGGAAGTAAAGTCAGTACTTAGAGGCCGTCATACATCTACATATCTAGTTGTTGCATACTATATTGCACATTTCACCTTCTGAGCAAATAAATTCTATCGTATCATTTCATTTTATTAGGAAATTCTTAACTAGAAAGTATTTCATTTTATTTAAACGTAGACCATGCAAGGAATCTGTCTCACAATTGTATGACCATGCACTTGTGGTGGTTTAGAATATTACTTGTCCTCCAAGCATATTGTTCTTATGATCCACAAAAACAATTTCTATCAGTTTATGCATGAAACTTGAACACAAATATGCATTTTTTCTGGAATAGGGCCAAATAATTACTATACATTTCCTCAATTTTTACGAAGTTTACCCCATTTTGCCTTTTAGGCACTGTGCCCCCAAATCAACACACACACACACACACATGAAGTTTACCAGAGAACTATTTTGACTACCATGTTTTATTCTTAATTGTATTCTTAACTTGCAAAAAACACTTGAATGGTAAATTTCATCTTTGGCTTCGATATTTGGATATTTTATTCGAACAAACGCTGCATAATTTGAGTTCCATACCCTTATATTGTTGAATTTGCGTTTGTAGCATGGAGGTGGTGTTAATAATTTTTCTTTTTATTGCAGAAAATCGACGGAAATTACTTTGCGGAATGTGGCTACTTAAGGAGGACGTACAACAAAAGCAGGTAGGACAACCCAATTCACCTAATTATCTGCTAATGTTACTGAACTAAAATAGTAGAAAAAACACTAATAAAGACAAATGTACACTGCTTGTACATTTATTCATCTGTAAGACGTTACTTCCGATGACACAATCAGAAATTGGAACATAGCGCACTATCCCTGAAATTATCCCACATTCAGCATAATGCAGTGATAGGGAGTTAATATATCCAGAAGTTCACCCAAAATACATGGACTAATTTTAGAGGGACTATCCCTTCTCAACAATCAGTTTGAAGGGCTCTGATGCATGTAACTACAACATTGGGCTTCAGGCAC
The DNA here is from genome assembly GCA_034695085.1 of Cylindroiulus punctatus. Classification (NCBI taxonomy): domain Eukaryota; kingdom Metazoa; phylum Arthropoda; class Diplopoda; order Julida; family Julidae; genus Cylindroiulus; species Cylindroiulus punctatus. The sequence continues at coordinate 32,956 of JAQFYZ010000383.1, forward strand.
AACTAATTTTTCGACACGGAAAATGTGTATTAAGGCCCTCCAATGATGATTCTGTTGTAGTGGCCTTGCACAGCAAAATAGTTGCACTTGAGCCTTAGAAACCTATTAAATTGAATTGCTCTTTGGAAAAAAAAATGGATTACACAAAGATGCTTCGAAATACACTGAAGCTGGCCTTATTTCGAAACTCGTCTCAAATCAAATATCGTATGGGGGACCCCTTGAAGCTAACACACAGCTTGGTGCCTCTTGGCCCCTTTATGGCACTCCCAATAGCGAGCAGATCTCCTTCCAATCTAATATCTGCTTCAGCCTGGGGTCTCATATAATGGCTAACCGCCCACAGGGAACATCAACTGGAATCATGCTTTTTTCTATTAATTCGACCGAAGTGACTCGGAGGTTTGGGGGTTTTGTGGAGATGCAAGAATGCATTGTCCTTTAATGTTTTCATTAGAGTAATGCACACTCTAAGAGGTCTTGAGGATCACTTCGGCCATCACTTTTTTGCCACGAAATGGACACTTGCATTGACATCTTCTCCCACGCGCTTACAATGGCGTTGGCTGGAGGGTGTTTGTGTACTTGTGACTGTGTGGGATACTTGTGCCCCACGCCATGACGAACAGCTATTGATTGATCTTCTCCTGTAGAGAGGCTTAACGGTTTCCAGCGCGTACAAGCCAGCCCGGATGCATTTGACAATTTTTTTCCCTCAAATGTAGCACTTCTTCCTTTCACTTTATAGCCGTCACTTTGAAATGAAAGGTCGATTACAGAAGTAGATTCTGCGCTGCATATTGGAGATGGATGGTACAGAGCTGTGCCATTGAGGAACAAAAAAGATCCTCAAAGACGATTTAGAAGTTGAAAAACTCTGATCCATTTCTTGGAGTGCTTTAAAGGGCCGAATATAATCCGTTCCTCAAAGAGATGATAAATTATGCCATGGAAAAACTAAGCTGCTTTAGAAATTAATGCCTTTTGCTGATGGGTTTATTTGGATCGACGACAATTCCTGACTCTTCAGAGATCCGTTAGAGTGGCAATTCATAGTTTTATTAGTGTCGCTGTTGTGATAGTAATGCTTTAGACGTCCTGGAAGCCGTAGAATAGTTGCTTCAGTGTTGGCTGTACATCACGTCTTCAAAATGAGCTGTGCACAAAGGACGTCCAACGTTAGAGGCGGTTGGGGCACACATTAATGGAATCATGGACTTGTGGGCGTAGGGCCTGACATTTTTAGAGAAATATAGTTCATAAATGATGAATTTTGCTTGGTGCTCCCAATGGCTTGACCTATTATGGGACACCCTTGTCATAAAGACTCCTGAACTTCTTTTATTTGCGGAAAATGTCAAATACCAAGTATCCAAAAATTGTAAATCAAGGTACCCATTATTGAAGAGCAGAATAACCAATGCTTCGTTATGCTGACTGGAAAGTACTATGCAACATTGTAACAAAACAAGAGTAAACTGTACACCAAAAAATTAAGAGTTCATATACCACATGCACCAAAGAATGTTACCTTATTTAATTAAGCCTCTTGGCATTAAATTTCAAAGTTGCAAACAACCGGTATTAACACCCTATATATCCTAATGTGTAACTGGAATAACAATATTGCACACCTCACTGGTATTGACCTCTGTATTTCGGATCGATATGTTACCCGCGATGTCGTGGTGGCAAAGTGCTCGAAAAAGACATCTCCAGAAACTCTTTTCCCCTGCAGAACACAATACTGCTTTGGGAATGTCTTAAACACAGTCGACAATTATGATGGAGAAGGCACATCTTATTTTTTGGACTTGCATTCTAGGAACGGAAATACAACTGGTGGAATTGTCATCTATCTGTGTGGCACCACAAGCAAGGGGCCATGAACTCCCATCGCCCTCATCCCAGCAACTTCTTGAAATTACATGTAGGACAAAATAGCAGTCCCTCATGACTCACGCATGGCAGTTTCCCTTCAACTAACGAATGGGCAATAACGGCGAAGGCCTCACGCATGTATTATTCAAATTAAGGATAATCTATTCAGCCATGCGTTCACCGAAGAGGATGCCTTAGTTGCCAGCTAGGCCCAATCTGTAACATTTATTGCATTAGCAAATTATTAATATTATCCCGCGCCGCAATTTATGTTCAAAATAATTCCCGTTTGGGCGTAAGTAATGAGCCCCAACATTGTGCGAGAAGGGATGGCGTGCTCTTTTCTTAAGATCTTATAAGCTCAAGGTTTTTTTGAACTCATCCTCTCTCTTCCGAGATGCTTTTTGCCCATTAGACGCACTGATTCATCATCCTGATAAATATTTTCTCATTAAATTATAATTCGCCTCAATTATATTAGACTAATTCATTGGGCCTGGCGCGCATGGCTCAACGGTTTTCCTGAATTACTGATTGAAAAGCCAATGTTTATGTCGGGTGTAAGTTTTTTTTTTTTTTTTTTTTTCGAAAATCCATTTCACAAAAAAACAGGAAATGAAAATTGACACACGAGTACTTGATAACGGCTTAGTGGAAAATGTTTCCCCTCAAAACAGTTTGTAGGAATATGGTGTTTGTGATTGCAATGAGGTTCCAATACATTGCGCTTAATGTTAATAGCTTAAAATGCATTCCCTACAAGGTGCACATTAGCGTGTGTTAGCATTTTAAAACCCTCCTACGAATGCATTGTTGCCAAAAATTATTGTTATCAAAATCTTCACTTTGTGTTCAAACATGAATGCTTTCACGAATGCATTACTGTTAGGACAACAGTAATTCCGTGATGTTTGAAACGAACAAATTTTACGTGATCTTCCTTTATGTTGTATAGAATTAAAATTACCAATTTTGCTATCTTAATTTAATTTGTCATATTGATTGGTTTTGCAGTCTGTGGTCGAATGTGGGATGCTCTGTTACCGAGATTCAAGCCACTTCTGTAACCTGCGTCTGTCATCACATGGCTAACATCGCTGTCCTCGTCCGTCATCGACATATCGAGGTATTATCGCAATCATGTTACATCTGATCTTGTTACTGCGAATGGCGTCTGCATTATTGCATTTGCTCAATTTGTTTCAGGGTCACGTGCAATGGAAACCCATCAGCCTGATTGTTATGATTGGATGTTGCGTTTCACTGGCTGCTCTGCTGTCTACTTTCGTGGCCCATGTTCACTTATTACGGTAAGAATCCAATACTCTGGTAGCTTGTTTGTCTGTAAATTTTGTGCCAATGATATAGCATATCGCATGCAATAAATACATGCCATGTGCATGTAGTATAGAAGAATGATGCTGTTAGAATAACAAGATCTGCTTGAACGAAGAATATGACAAACCTAGTTCGGTTCTACCTTCTTCTAAAATGAGTACAAGCAGTCAGGGCTGTGACCGCTAGATTCGAAAATGATTTCAATATGAACACATTTCAGTTGTGCCACAAAATTATCCCTGTTACTCCTACATAAGCTATGAGAAAGTGGGCTTCTCCTAACGGCTTGTATGCAACAGTTTGGGTAGCTAAATAACCTAAAATAACCGAAAAATGAAATTATTTTAAGTTAGAATGGCACACATGAAAAAGATAAATTGCAACAGACAATAGGACTAGACATTAGGATGGAAATATTGATGTTTGTGTAAATTTGTAGCTGCTGATGATTTTTCTCCTATGGCGGGCTGGTGATATTCAAATGTGTGGGATATGGTTGACGTATTCATAAATTAATGTTGGCCACCACCTGAAGGTGCATTGAACAGAGACAGCCGCATCACCCTGTATGCGCTTTCCATTTTAATATCGATTCTCATAAGCGTTGTAGCAACATTTTGTAACTACTCATCAAATGAAGTAATTTTGTTGCACGTTTCTAAGTATCTTTTTCAAGTGGTTCACATGCACTCGCTCTGGGTTTCCCTTTTAGTTCGTCTGTAGAGTGGTAGATTGGAGGAAGATGGCTCGAGAGGGCAAATTAAAGAACGTCCTAACGACTCCCAGGCATTGTTATGATCGTTGCAAAGTATTTTTTTGTTTGCGATGCTGTTGTGGAGTGCACGAAACCCTCAATTCATCGCAAACGATGCTAATAAATGTTTCATTAGCGGATGTAAAACTAATCTCTCGCTATCTGCTGAACAACGTGCCTGGGTTGTTGTAATTTTTTAAAAAGAAATCTGAAATTGCCCGATTGCATGGTTGGTGAGATACGTAGTTGGGATGGAACACGGAACGGTATTTATTTCCAAAGTGCATCGTTTTCAGGGGAACAGGGATATGCTATCTTGCCTGAAGCGTACATGCATAATAATTATCAACCATGCAGTTGTTAAATAAACAACCATTATCTCTGCAATTAAAAGATTACATCATCTCAGTTATGGCTGTTAGTGCATGTATAAAAGTGGGCTTATTTCGAAACATTTGTAAACGAAACATTACAACCAACAATAACTAACCAATTAATTTTTAACATCGTAAATACGTTGTTTTAGACACATATGCCTACTGAGTTCATTGGTTTCATACCCTTTCTTTTGCTGTTGTATTGATCTTTGTTCTAGACCAACCCCAACCCCACCCAAAATCACAACATGACTTTAATGCTCTTTAGGAAGCATCACTGATTAAGCTTCCAAATTCCGCCCTTCCAGTTTCAATCCTTTTGCCAAAATGGCAGTAGGAAAAATCTGTATAATCAACGAGTCATGGACAGCACTTTCGACGTAATTCATATGAAATGCAATTTATAAATTGGGTGCTTACTTAGTATTTGGCTCGGTGGATGTCATTTTGCTTTACGTTTTCAAAGCTTAGCCCTCATGGGCTGATATGCAGGCATATGAATTTGCACTTAATAACCACATTTGATGAAAGCGAGCACTTTACACGCTGTCAGTGTGTTTGTTATGCTAATTTTAGTCCCTGTTGTATTTAGATTTGGGGCCTTATAGACGCGCAGTTTACCATTAATTTTTGACTAATTGACGCTCCATGAAATAAAACTACCGTGAAATGTAGCGTTTTCTATCTTTAAACCATTAGCATGGTGCATGTTCTTTTCATGATTTCGTGCTGAAAAATGTCAAAGTATATACAGGGTGATCACTATAGCTTCGCTATCCTGTCTTTAGCACAATGTCGGTTCTCAGTTTAGCTACATGTATGCCATCATGCAAAATTGAACATGTGTATATCAATTCATACATAAACAACATGTCCGTCTTTTGTGTATGATTAGAGCATGTGGAGTTTACAATGTAACATACAAGCGTACGTTAGACCAGTTGTCTTCTGGTATGGCTGAGCCTCTGTGGTGGGTAATTGTAAACAAAATATTTAGACTTGCGTTTCAACTCAATAATATACGTGTCAACTGGACCAAATAAAATTACCTATCCTAGCTGTTCGAATTTTATCTAACATAATCTAACCTAGCTTCCTAACATGCTATGTTTGTATGCAGCCTTTAAGCTGCTTTAATGTAAGATATTTATTTTACGCATGCCAGGCATTCACTGCAAACTTATGAGCCATTAAAAGAAGTCCACTTTCTCGTAGTCTATGCTGAAGCAGTGACAATACCAAATGACACCTAAGGTTCGGGACTTGGCGATGAGACCAAATTGTGCTGACTGTTTTTGTCTGGGAAACGCTGGAGATGGTTTTGAATTCAATTACAATAAATAGGCATTATCCACGATTGCTATAAGCGGAGTTCGTTGTACTGACATCCAGACTATGTCCTGAAAAAAATGCATTGCCCAATTAACGGGGCAATGATGTTGTTTATGCCCTTCTACATGCACTTGTAGGACCGTGTTTTTTGTGTTTTGATGAGCCATGCAATTGTGGATGCCATTTCCAACTCCACCTTTTGCCGTTTCAGGTACGACTCTTCGGAATCCTCGCTGATTCTCCTAAATCTCCTCCTCGCCATGACTGCGGCCCAATTAGTATTCATGGGAGGGATCCAGGCAACCAGCAGCCGGGTGAGTACAAAAATGCCAGTGTTTTGCAGCGTAGTTAAGGCCAACTAAAGTCGGATGATGCCTCTGGAATGGGCTCCTTGGCTCGGGCAAGTCCGCCCATTGTGCACTGATCGCTGCAGGTTTTTGTTGGTTTAGGGCTTAGGCGTTATGGTAATGGCAACATGGAAAGCAGTTTACTGGCTGGATATAGCCGAACACGCTCTGTAGGTGCATTGCCCACGTCGAGCTTGACGCAAATTGGTTGTCAAGAATGGCGTATAATGGGATGCAAAAAGCGGTAATAATGCGCATGGCGTACAATGGGACGAGCTGAAGACGACTTGTTTCCGACTTCTTCTGCCAGCAGCCCTTCAAGATGATTTGCTTTTATGGCGCATCGAGCTGCTGTTCCCAGGGGGTCTGATAATGCCGCCTTGACGTCATCTCGTGCTGCAAAAGTGCATTGAAGATTGGTCTAATTTCGGATTGCATTTGCATGAGGGGATAACTGGATTGCACAGGCCTCTTTGTCTTGGGCACGGTGCGATGGCACGTTTCAGAAGTGGTGTTAGGAAGGCTGCCCCCATTGTACCCCCACTAAATTCTGATGAAATTGGTGGCTCTGATAGTGGGTTGACTACGCATCTTCTTGTCTGAAGCGCTTTTGACCCTCTTTGCAAAACCGTGTCTTGGAAGATATGGACTGTTCTGAATGTCTTCCATCCATGTGTACCGGTATAACGGCGAGTTATTATAGCAAGAGTTTGGTAGATGTTAAAAATGACGTTCTCAGAACTTTTATTTCAACCGTCAAATGGCAAGGTTTGATTTGATTCAACTCGACTCATTACCAACTGTCAGCAAAGATATGCCACATGATAGGTGTTATAGGGTTGACCTTAACATTTCCTGTCACTCATCCAGTAGCTAACTTTATATTTTTAACTTTTTATTCATCACTTCATTTTTGGTTCTTGAAATATATTTGATCGGAGTTACGGTGTTTTGATATGGCAAGTTCTTTCATTATATGGTTGCATTTAATGATTTTCTATATCAGTTTAGTTGCCCAAAAAAGTAAATTTTTCCAAAACCTATCGATACTTAACCTCATTGTGTCCAGGACGTTTGATCGTTTTCGCAAAAAAATATATTCTTGCTGATGTTTTCAAACATTGACACACTCTATAGCCAATTAAAATTTAACTTTTTGAATTGTTCTTTTTTAATTTAGGCTTTCTTTACTTGCATGTGCATCAATATCCGCTAATATTGGCTCGTTTCACCGGATATTTTCTTAAGATTACACATGGCAATTTATCCATTGTTTATGGGTTCTCATGTTATAGTGCCTTTCGTTACTTACCGTTTTTTCCAACGTATGGTCGCCAACGAAACGCATTCAAGTGAGCTATTAATAGCAGTGAGCTTATAACAGCATTTTCATATCATGTTTTCAGCACCATGCGTTTTAACGAACTGGGATGTTCTGCAATTTGAAATTTGATCAACCATTCCTATAACGTGGTTTAAATTTGGATCTAGCTGTTGTATCAGCAATTTTTTGTATTTGAAGCATTGATGTCTGCAATGGAACTTGTATCGGAAATGCACCCTGTTGTGAAAAATGTAAACTGTCATGACTGTGTATACGCCCAGTAACCAACCGAAGTTTAGACTGAGACAGTTAAGGATTACAGTGGGGGTAAAAATCAATTTTTTTTCTCTATACAGTGTATTACGAAGTTGAGTAACCTCCTTTCGTTGATGAGCTTATCGTGAAAAAGCAGATTGCTAAATCAAATTGTTAATAACAATCCTATTTTTTGAAATACATGTACTGTATTAACGGCGGGCATCCAGATTTCCTGATATACACTGCTTACATGCAACCTTTAAGATAAGTACATTACTCTACGTAAGTCGTGCATGTCAATCTGTTTTCAATCCAATTGAACTCAATGCCCTACAGGTCCTTTGTTTTGAAACGAATTCACAGGGGGCGCTATTGATGGGTACGATGGTGTATGATGGTGTTTTCTTTATAAGCTATGATTGCTAAAAGTTCATGTATCATCCGAATTCTCGATCTCACTACACGAGCTTGTGTCCATCGAAGTTTTTGTCAGCTTCCAATGTCGTTCCAATTAGGTGCATTCACAAGTGCATTTATATTGATACAAAATGTTAGAGCGACGTCATTGTCAACGTATGTCTACAACGTTCCTGGCAACGACAATGTATTTCGAGAAAACTACTTCTGCAGATATCTTTCCATTGTGTATTGTATACAATGCAGCTGATTTCAAATATCAATTATTTCCTGATATCTGATGCGTGTATCCCTGTTTCCTGAAATCCAACTACAGTATAACGTTGGGTTTGACTTTTCTTTCTTGTTCTTTTCTTTTCTTTACGGACGCGGTCAATGCAGTATTAGTTTAGAAGAAACGTTCGCTTTTCGTTTGACTCATACATAGAAATTGGATGATTTCTGCAAACCAGTCATCCATATGCAGTTGCTTGGCTCGAAAAGGGTGCTGACAAGGCATCTATGAGATACGTTCCTCTAAAAATATGTCTGAGATCCCCTTGGCAAGTTCTGCATGCGGGCCTCTGTTGTTAGTGTCATATCCGCTTAACTGAGGCATTCTGTCAGCCTTGTTTGTGCAAGTGAAGCCTTGCATGGCGGAATCCCAGCCCATGAATAACGTCATTGTATCCTGTTTTGCATTATCCAAACAACTTTCCAGGGTTGGTTGCTCGAAGCCATTATCTTGTTTTTCTTGCAAATGCAGGGAATGGACCTGCCTCTTTGAGCTCTTCTGATATTCTCAACTCAGTTTCTTGCCAAGCCCCTAGTTCGTGTCATGCATAATTCCTGGAATATGGCAGAAAAATTAAGCAGCCGCTTCTGCATGCAAATGGGCTGTTAAAATAAACACGATGTTTTGGTTAACTGCTGCATCGCATAATAAAACGGTTTTATTTGCTGGTAACAATAGCTGTTCCTCGTTGCATTCTCCCCATGTATTATTTTTAATGCATTCCGTCATGATCTTCGCTTCACAGCTACTTTTTTGAGCTTTGGAGCGCATCTAGCCACATTTGCACGTTTCGTGCCATGTCGTTGATAGCCTCTTCTTTTATTTCTGCTGACTAAAATTGTTCAAATTTACCTGTCGTTAAAAACTATTAAACATTTTTCCAAATGTGAACGTTTTTGGTATACTAAAGAATAGCACATCCTTAAATAGTGCACAGAATTCTCATATTCTTACCCTACTTTCCCACAAGATTGACACCTGTCCTAGCTGAAGAAATTTATCCTTTTCATGTTTTCCTTTTTTCTGTTTTGCGTTATTCTTTGTTTCGTTGTACCTAACCCAAAAATGGTATTTCATATTTAGCTGCCCCTTAATGCCAGGCAATCACTGCTAGCCCATGAGTTGAGGATTGTCTGAGAAGGTCTTACTGCGACATAGCGAACATACAAAACAGTCCTTTTATTTTTGCATGTAGATTTGGAAACTTTCACCTTCACTGAAGGGTATGGCGTTATTTATATAATTCCTGAAGATTCTGAATTGCAAAAATGCATGTTTGGCGATTTGATACTTGTAGCTGTCAAAACTGCTACACTCACAATTGTTAAACATGGCTTTATCACACCATGTATATGTATGAGACCGTTTATGGTAAAAATGAGTTGCAGTCTTCGTCTGCCAAGGGACACAATTGGCAAGCAAAGGTATGGATACCTGGAATTTTCATTCCCAGCTAAATTTTCAGAAACCAGACGTCTAAAACATTCTAAAACAATTCAGTCAAAAACCATTATTTTTCCTTTATTCCTTGTCTATGAATGGTTTCAGCGCGTAAAATATCCATAAGAATCCACATTTAAATGTTTTCCCACGTGTTGATAAATACGGTGTCTTTATTTATGAGTTCTTACCCCGTTAGCAGCTCCGTATTTTAGTAATGTCTCGTCTAAAATTCACATATTTTTTTCCATATTTCAGGAAGTATGCGAAGGTGTGTCCATCGTCCTCCACTACCTGTATCTGGTGTCCAGCTTCTGGCTTCTGTCCCACGGCATCCACGTGTACTTGAGCACCAGGAGTACCAAGGACATGCCTTCTGGTTCCCACATGAGGGATTACTGCTTGCTTTCATGGGCGGCCCCTGTTGCCTTCGTCTTCGTCACCTTCGCAGTGAACCCACACGGATATGAAATCAGGAAGTAGTAAGTAAAAGTTTTATTCATTCGATGGACCACTGGCTGCAGGGTTAGGAAATCGGAATTGGGCGCCCATTGAATTTCACGAGGAGAAATACGGCCGGTCTTAGCCCAAATTGCGCTCGTAAAGAAAATTATGCTACATGAGCATAAAAGCCATGGAATCCAGTCGATAAACCAGCCAGAAATAATTGGATTGAGGTTTTCAAGCTGCGCACCTTGAAGGGGCTTTTCAGAAATGGAAACTGGAAGCCGGTAACCGAGGAAACTCAGTTGGGGAAAAAATTACATGACGATTTCCTAGAATTCAACTTTCTGAAATGTGAATTATTTCCCTTCTGGGAATGAATTCAAAGATAGCATCAAGTAGACAAGTATACAATGACTTTTGCTATGGAAAAAAAAAACTAGACAGAGCAACGCTGTAACTGAGAAAAGACATACTTTGAAATCGGGTTTCTTTCGATGCATTTTTAAGCAGTTGTTATTTCTGCGATTTTTACCAGAACATACTGTATATTTGAAACGCAGTCAGTCATACAGGGTGCCAGAATATCTCTACAACCACGAAAAGGAACACATGGAACACATTTTAATTTTAAGAATTGATTTAAGCTGTAAAATCAATTCTTCTTTAACTACTCTTTATTAGAGATGATATACAGTGCATAGAGTGGTATATAGAGTGAAGATGACTTAATTTATCTCTTGTTGCGAACCCTCATAAACTAAGCAGTTATTAGTTAATTCACAAATTATGTTCGCCATGCGCGCCGACACACAATGAATATTTAAGTTTATTAGTCATTTTGTTTCATCGTTATCATTTCCTCATCCATATGCATGAACGTTTAGATTTAGGATGTGATGAAACTATGAAGGATTGCCCTATCGAAAACATCTAAAGTGGGTAATCATTTGTTTGTTGCATTGTTAGTTCATGTAAATCAAAATAGAAACATCACAGTGTGATGATACCGTAGTGATAGTAGATATTTATTTGGTAAACGTAATATGGAATTCTGACAGGCGTTTAACAAAATAGTGTATTGTTAAGGATATGCAGAACTTTATAGTATGCCCTGCACCAAATGCGTGTGTGCACGCATTAAACCCTACTTGCCTAGTACACAGGAATGTCAACTGTACTATAGCTGTCTGGATTTATTATTTGGTTTATTTGCATCATTTTGTTCGTTTTTTCGGTTTTTTTTCCCCAACATAACTTTACGAGAAGCCCACTTTCTCATTGCGAGTTTGGTGGAGCAAGGCATTATGTGAAGTACAGTCCTATTGAGCTTATTTTGACTTCGCATCGCACTTGAGATATGTGAAGTTAGCATAACTTAATTTCAATGATAGTTTTTCGGCGATTCAAGTTCTGGTCTGTACTTATAGCTTCAACGGTTTCAACCCCTTCGCTCATATCTTTGCATTTGCGCTTGTTGAGCCTTAATTTGCGTTTCTTTTATGACCTCCAAGTGCCTTTGAATTATTCACCCGAATGATAACGCCACAATCCGCACATATATGCTGAGCACGCAATTAACAAGGTTTTCATCGAATAGTGCAAGAGCATATCACTCGATGCGATGCACATTCTAATAAACGTCAGCTTGTGTTTACAAGCATTCTCCCAGCTCTGAATTGCCCTGGAGAAATGAAGTTTGATTGGAATCACACATTTCGCTTAAAAATGAGAGAGAATGCTATTCCTTCGAGTACTCGGTTGCCGATTCCAATATGCGAAGCTGCATTCAGCCACTCAGCGATGCAAATTTAATGAGGCTCCTATCATAAGAATAAGGTATCGCATCCCCTTAACAATGGTGTTGATCAATGCCAGAAGCCTTGCTTACTTTTGCTTCAAAGAGCGTTATTTTAGTCTGGGTTTGACATCTTCTTTCTAAGGAAGCTCTTTTGAATACAACACTGCAAACTGTAGGGGCAATTGGGGGACACTGTGTGTTGCCATGGGTACAGTTGAACTTGGTAAAATGTATCCAAATTAAGCTCAGTGGAGGAAATGTCTTAAACCCCAATATGCGGGCAACAGCCTTTGTTTCGTGCTTTTGGTCATAGAATGTGTGAAAACCATTGTTCTCAGGGAAGCTTATCAAATTCGGAGCTTTTGTAACTTGGCTCTGTATGCTGAACGTGAAAATGTATTAAGCCGTGCTAATTTTTGGTCGGCAATATCATCACCGTTGTTGCAGAATTAACCAGGGCAATTCTGAATCATCTCCAAATGCAAAAATTCGATAAGAATATTTGAATTTCAGTTTATATACATTTACAATTCACTTACGTTTATGAAATGTACGTTTATTCAATAATTTATGACTTTTGCAAATATTGCGTACTCATTGCAAGTGGAGTGTACTGCAGTTGATGCTCTGCTCCACCAACTATGAGAAAGTTGACTTTTCCTCCAAAAGTGTATGGTTCTATGATGAATAAATCCAGTCGTAGCACGGTTAAAGAATCGAAAGAGACTTTATTCTGGCGAAATTACTTTCAACATGGC
>JAQFYZ010000384.1:0-45590 GCA_034695085.1 Cylindroiulus punctatus
CAATTTTTTTTTTTTTTTTTTTTTTTTTTTTTTTTTTTTTTTTTTTTTTGTGAGCTCCTTCCTCTCACCAGTGGCGCTGTATGCGAAATACTAGACTTAGTCAATCACAAACTGCCGATTGGATTCTATTGGTCGGTGCTTTCAGCCCAGTTCCATCACTTCGTGGTTCTACTATAGCCCAGGCTCACCCTAAACAAGCAAAAGGCAAAATCTTGGCGGATGTTGACAAGTGTCATCACGGAAAGGCCTTCGACAACCACTGCTCACAATGCAGCCTCAGCGTGCTGCAAGACAGATTAGTGAAATCAGTGGCACCAATTGAAAGTATTGCTTTCCCCCCATCATTGTGCCAATTTGTTTAAGCATAGGTCGCAGATGCCCCACGGTGCCGCTGGGGTCGCCATACGCTCCGCGTCGGGCATTTTCAAATGGTCCACCCAGGCCAATAATTCCATTCATCGCCCTTTATTTTATTGCCCTTCGACCCCACTGCATTCGGTTTTTGTGTGGCCATTCCCATTGCCAGTGTCTTCGCCTCATTTGCTCTTCAGCTTTACCCCTTATTGGCACGGGGAAGCGTTTACAGTCCGATGTTAAGGGGCCCCTTAGAGGCCTCAAGGACTGCAGTAAGGGCGCCCCCTTCCCCCCCATGATGAATGCGAGGGAGGGTGGAGGCTGCTGCTTATTGTATTGGTTTTTAATAAAGGACCGATGACATGAGGGCTGTTTGATTCGGGACGGAAAGCTCATTTTTTAACCAACGAGGCAGACCAGCCCCAACAGCGCATTAGGTGTAAAGGACAGGAGCGTGCCTGGGTTTTATGTAGTTTTAAGTCTGTAAAACCATGACACAAAAGGTCATTTTCAGCTACAATGCAAAAGTTCTTTCGGTCGTTTTCTCCAATGTTTGATCAAAAGTATTTGTTAGATCAGAGCAAGCTGGTGCCATCTTCTCCCGTCCAGTTACAGAGTATAGAAATAATTTCCGAAGAATTAATCGTATTAATTGTTCGCCATCCTATTTCCAAATTGAAATTATCCAACAAAGTTGTCATCGTGGTTTTGGAATTTAGATTTGTAACGGGCTGGGTTGTCTCAACAAACCAGGGGATTTCCTGACTCTGAATTATATTACAATCCAAAAGGCATTTCTTTCTATAGGCACGTCGTTTAAAAAAAACCAATATGACGAACCGGAGCATCTTAGTACTTCGAATGAAAAATGTATTCAAATTATCCAATACTTGGAATTTGTTTCTCTGGCATTGAATGCCTTTTTTATCGTACATATTGACTAATTATAGTCCTGCACAACAGTTCAGTTGATTAAAACATTTATATACAAGTTCCTTTCACTTAACATCAATCGATGGGAAAACACTCAAGGTCAGGGGAAGACGTCTGTGCTGGAAAAAATTGAAAAGCCATCCTCACATAAGGAATGTTATCCCTTAAATTCTCGATTACGTAAAAAGTGATTGCAAATTGTTTGCGATTGTTGTACCCCTTAGCAGTCAGGGAGTAGTTTTCTCCTTTTGGGTCGTAAGCTAGCAGCGATTGCCCATTCTTAGGGGCAGCTAAACAAAACAAATCACGTTTTTAGGTTACGTTATATTAGCTTATGTTAGGCGTAAGCAGTACAAAGAACATGACATGAATAAGACATGAAGAGTTGAAATAATCATATTTTGAGCTGATATTTAGCCAATTTGCTTCCAACATTTCTTCAGACTCGCTTTCGTATGAAGCTGTCAGTTCTTCGCAAACATGACGTGACCACTTCTGTGATCGTCGTGCTTGCATGCTGAAGCACTTGTTTAACATGTTATTTGCATGTCACATTTCCGTGTACCCGACCTCGGTCAAAATGCTCCATTACTAAGAGACGGGATGGGGAGCGTTCATGGACAAATCCCACGCAAGCGTTTAGGCCCCATTAATTGTTGGTCCTTTGCAATTGGCAACTGTCACCCTGGCCTCGCAATGTCTGGGGTGACGTCTTTCTCGGAAGCCAGTAGCGGGAGGCAGCCAATAAAGCGCGCCGATAACAAACAAACGGCTATGTTGTGAATAAATTTCGCATTAGGATCGGCCTTATCGACTCCCTCGGGTGGGAGCACGGCCATTTTGGCAAGCTGTTTGGTGGTTAGTTTAAATGAAAGCTTATCAGGGTTCTAACCCCTTGCAACGGCTGCCGCCGGATCTGGATGCAGGCATGCAAATGGGACCCGAAAGGCTAACGACGTGAACTTTTCCCAATCTTTCGCATCTTTTTTTATTCCCCCAGATCCTCCCAGGGATCTGATCCCCCATTGCTCTCAACCCAACGCTCGAATAACGCTTTCTCCAGTCAAAGTAATAAAATGCAGATTATCAGGCAGATTGCGCCCATGAACCAAATGGCCTACAAACCGCCCGATGCAGACGAATGCCCAACGTGGTCGTGGTGAAACCTGCCTACAACGACCATTGAACGACCACTCGTGGAACAAAATCTTCCTATGTAGCTTGTACTGCATGTCAATTTTATTCACAAAGGTAATACAGTCAACATTACATGTAGTTACAATGCTAATTAGTATGGGATTGGGACACTATGAACTACCCTTTTCTGTGATCAGGCCAACAAATTGGTTGCTTAGAGAGAAATTGTTTCGATAGCCAGATGGAGTCATGCATCAACTTGTGTGACTGTCTTAGTATTTTGCAGCCAATTTCATCGATTCCTGTTTCTGGCGGGGTCTGAAAACGATATTAATAAATAAGCAAACTGACAAGTTGACTTCATCCTGCAAACGATTCAGCTTCGAACATCCTCCAGCGAAAGACATAAAACTTACATTATTTGTAAGATCACGCGAAAGATGCATGTAGACGTGTGCCCTTAACACCCCCTCAAGTCCTCCGTGCATTAACATGCACAGGCTTCATTGCCCATCTCAAGTTGATCCTCTAAAAATTTTATGCACGACTTGGTCGCCATAACTTGGTAGAAGGCGAAGTAGCCCCACTTTTCTGCCTCGCAGATATTTGATTCCGGCTTTTCGGTGGTTCAAACTCCCCACACCCAACCAGCCCATCAAAACGCGCTGGGGCTGGAAGGGGTGAAACGAGATTAACGTTGCATGGGGAGAATGGCTTATGATTGCCCGGGGTCAGGCGGGAGCTCGAATCCAATTAAATAATAATTATTCAGGCAGCGTTGGAGCGTGCACTTTTAGCAGCATTGCGGTAGGGGTGATTTCACTCATTTTCCGAATTGTTCGCCGTGATGTATTGAGTTCTTGGCCCGTTGGTGCGCTGATGGATTACGCGCTAAGTGGGCTTAATGCTGCAGCTGCTGCGCGGAAATTTGAACCTTGGCAAGAAATTTAATCCTCGGAGCTGAAGGCCCGAGTTCATGGGCGAGCGGTTAAAGTTAAACAGTCGTAATTGTTGCCTCTAGGAATTGCCAAAAACTCCTGCGGCTGGTGGGCTATTTCATGACATCTGAACACAACTCTGGAAATGAGATTTGTGTCAAGACTGGGAGCCGAACACCAGCATGCAATAGCATGCGATTTGTATTTGTATGACGAGAGTTTACGTTTTCGATAACAGTGAAACCGTTTTATAACGACCGCTCATGAGTGTTTTAACTGAGTGACTTTTTGAGTACCGGTATCAATTGAGGCACGTGAATTCCTTTTCTTTACCGACAGATGGCGCTAGATGCAACTAACTCTATATAGTTGGCATTGCAAAAGGTGCAAGTTAACAAAACGATTTTGGCACTTGCACCCTTTTCATTGTCAGCGACTAAATTATTGTAGAGCTGATATGACCGCAATTTACACATTACAAGTTGGCTGCAAGATGCCCTGTGCTGCACCGCGCCCCCACTGCGGTCTTAGGGGCTTGTAGGCTAGCTAGCAGTGATTGCCCCTTCACAGGGGAAGCAAATCAATCAAATTATTTTTTGGTACTGACGTTAGGTTAATATAAACAGGAAAACGTAGCAATAGAAATCATAGATTGGGACAGCTAGGGTAGGTGCCGTTCTTATACATACTGGGCAAGTTGGTTTGATTTTTAACATGATGGTGTATAGGGTGTTTATAAAGGCTGTTTGTAACATCAAACATTTTCAAAAGGCTATCAGGACATGAACTAGAGGGACAAACTTTAGTCCTTGTTATACATTAACTCAGATTTTGTTGCACCATATATGTATATGTACACCTCTGGTGGCAAGTACGACGACTAATCGGTGTTTTTTTTTTACCCAGACTCAAGTCCCAGTACACATGCATTGCAAAAATTGTTTTAATTTTCTTCCTTTCTCAATTGCATATTAATTCACACAAAAAGCGAACTACCCTCGAGGTCCATGGGCCAGAGTGAGGGAACCAGTATAGAAAGAAGCAAATTGAATTGTAAACAGTGAGTGGAAAGGAGTAGAACAAATGTATACAAAAGTAAAACAAATGTATACAAAAGTAAAACAAATGTAAACAAAATAAATTGGATATGAATGATAAATTCAAAGATCAGAAATACAGAGCCTAACACAAGAATACATTAGAATATAATCTGTTGCTCGGTGCGCAATCTAACTCTAAATTTGGCTATTTAAATACTGCTAAATAGCAAATGAATTTACCATACACATGCTTTTAATAAATTTTTGTTTGTAACATTCAAATCACCTGCGATAGCATTCAGTAATGCAATTATTCTTAATCTTACAACCGCTGGCCTGTAGTTGTTCGAATTTACCGAATCTTAATTTCATGCAACATGCTAGTGAAACTGCACGTGAAAATGTTCCTCAAATTCAATTAGATGCGATAGTCTCATAAGGTTTGTTGGCAAATGCACTTGTCAAGATGTTTTTAAATTTCCATTTACTTATTTTCTCAAGATGATGGTAAACACTATTTACCAGATTTAGGCCCCTAGCTGATTTACCCCTTTAATGCTGGCAATCACTGCGAACTTCCTGTCAATCTGTGATTGCCGTCATCTGGGGGCACATCATATTGTTTTTGAATCGCTCGGCTTTCTGGGAAATCAAACTTAATATTTGTTTTAAAGCAAGAGCGTCGTAGCGAGGAATGCGAATCATGGCTGGCGAGATCGGGGTCAATATTTTTATTATGCCATTTGCTGGCTCTATTGCGGACATCTGCGCAATCATCCAAATTGTCCTCTATTCTCCTGGCTCAAGAAAAGGATTTTCTTGCGATTCCATTTGTTTCTCTGACCTTTCTTTGAATTCCCCTTTTTTGCTCACTTGCCAATGAAAGTTGGAGGTGATTTTCAGCGCAAGCCCATTTTCCTCTCTTGACCATCAGTTGATTGATTGGTGGAAAACTAATGAGACATCTGTTAGACCAGCCTTTTATTTCCATCGATGCTGCACAACTTCCCTTTGTTGGGCAATGGAAGGGTGCGATTAAATGATCCACCACAGTGATGCAAGATACCAATGTCCAGTTGTGATTGTTTATTTAGTTGCTGTTAAAGATTCAGCTGCCTTGGGCGGGTCTTAAGGAAGCTCTAAAATATTCCCTGAAGTGTTTTTGGCAACATTGTCTGAACACATGCTTTTAGAATGCTATCAATGTTATCTGAAAATGTCTCGTGCATTTTTCAAGCACATTTGGCATTGGACTTTCCTTGCATAGCCCACCATGGAGTAACGTCTCCGACTTTTGTTCGATACGTGTGTTGTTTATGGATATGGAACAACAAACCGATTAGGAGAAATATAAACTGACACTTATTGGCTGTTTAACTCAACGTTAACCTGAACAAACGCGCACCATGCAAATGCCACATGCCCGTTTTTTATAGTAAAACACATTCGACCCTAGCTGTATATGGTGTCGCTTAGTGGTGTAAGCTCACACATGGACAACACTGTTTACTTACAGACTTAAGATGTTTCATTCTAAGTAGCGCATGTAAACCGGTTTTACGTACTTGCTTTCACTTGAGTGGTGTATTCCTGTCTTGTGCATCTGCATAGAGGTAGTTTCATTCGAGGTAGCTAAAACCTAGCAAGTCAATGTCGTTGCATGTAACATGTAAGCAGTTTAAACGTGTGGCTGAACTATGAAAGGAGCACCCTCAACCCCAAAATTAAACACGATTGTAAACGTATGTTGAAGATATGGGGTGTCAGGTATTAGCAAACCCAGATAAACCACACGTCCAAGGGCAATAATGATTGTTTTAAGTAGAGGATTCTGGGTGTTTTGTTGCCAATTGGTGACAGATTTTAAGGCATGTCATGCAAGCTCATATTTGTAGTGATTTGCAAACTTCAATCTAGTGATATGTCAAACCTGTGATGAAATTGTACAGTATCTGGTCTTAGCAAACTTTTACAGTGTATAACCACCCCCATTTTCGTTATGCCTTTAATGAAGCAGAGGTATTCTGGATGTTTTGAACTAGGTTACCTGTAGGTAAAAGACAAGACAATACATGTAAGGCTAGTCCTGTAAATTTCCATCTCAACAGTAGTGGTTTGGTGTAAGGATGCCTCATTTCAAGAAAACACAAAATACTCTAAAACGTACAGTTTATATGTTAAAAATTGGCCACTTCTTAATGCTGAATTATGATAATATTTTGGCAAACGCATCACATGTTTTCTGCTAGCCCACACTACAGGGATGCCCAACCGTTGGGGGCGCCCAGGACAAGGGGTTGTCCTAGATCACCGGTCGCTCCCGATCAACGATAGCCGTTCGATCGTCGGTCTCCAGAGGCATTTGCGTCTGGATTTGTCGAAATAAGAAAAGATGACGATGATGATAATGGTGATGAGCGCTGAAAATAGAGGAAGAATAATAGGAAATGGTTGGGAGGAAGTAGGAATGCGCGGCGCACTGGACTGTAAAATGCGTTTCTTGGTGGGGGTTGGGAAATGGGCCAGCAATTTTGAAGGCCAGAGCCCAGTCCCATGGTCTTCTGGACGTTGTTGTTGTTGTTTTTGTCTTTCCCGTTCCATTGCTTTCTAAGGCCTTCCCCAGCCTTGTGCTTGTTCCAACCCCAGGGCTTTTGTGCGAAAACGGCAAGCAGAAGAAAAGCCGCCGGTTATCTGTGCATTAGGCTGAGTACTTCCCACCGGAAGTGCTTAAGGTTGTGCGCTATCACATGTCCGGAAGAGCGATAGCAGATTGAGGCTGCGTGCTGGATAAAACAAAATGGAGTGCGATGGAGAGCGAACCTTACTGCTTTTTAAAGTGCAACTTTTTGCGCCCAAGTTTGCACCGTTTTTAGGATTTGAAAAAAAAAAATTGCCAATTGGTAAAGACCATTGGAAATTTAATACTGGCGATTCATTTGTATTAGCTGAGGTCTTTAGATAACATGCCAACCGTGAATATCATGGATATAATACTTATTTGCCAAATGGTTGTCAGTTTCTGTACAGCTGCTCACTGATATTCTTTGGCAGGAACAGGGTTTCCGGCCGTGTTGAAATGCCATGAATTCAAAGGACTTTAAAACATCATGGAAATTGTAAAATTTGTGTCACAAAGTGTATTTCTACCTAAAAATAAGTCCCACAAGCCAAATTTTACGTTTTAGTTTCTGTACAAACATTGCTCATTGACGTGATTCAATGAGGATTCTTCTCCTACCGGTCTGTAGGCTGGCAGTATTGCCTAGCTGTTAGTTACAGCTATAGATGAAATGGGCATAAAAACTACAAATTGCGACAACTACGACTGGTGTCATCCTTGTCAACTAGGATAGGATGTACATGTATACCTTCATATCGAAGCATATTATGTGTACATTTGGGGCAGGCCATATTCCGTAGTAGATTTACAAAGCCTTGGTACATTGGTCTAGATCGTACAGAATCTATGCATTATTGGTTGGCATTTCAATTGTCATGAATATCCCCCCCCCCTGAATCCCCTCCCCCAACCATGTCAGTAACGTTCCGCTGACATGGCGTTCTTTTAATAGATTTTGCGGATTTATCACAACAATGGCATGCTCAACGATTTGTTAACACGTGTAGTGTCGTTAAATTGATGGGCAGAAGGGGGCAACATTTTACCAGGCTCTTAGGCTAACGCATGCCCTGGAGATTCTTTGGCATTCCTCTGCGGTGCCAACATCAACTCCAAATTTCCAGCCTGACTTGTCCATGTTTGTGTTGGCAGCTGGAAATCCACTTCCAAAGCCCTGACATTGCCGCCATAGAAGACCATGTGCCATTACCACTTCATCGGGCCTCGGTGATGCTCTTTTAGCTGACAATGGCGAAATAATACTGCCAGTCGTTGGAGGCCTCTTGTTTATCTTATAGTCTGTCGACTCGTACACAGCGTGCCGTTGCACCATTTACCCTTAAACAATCATTTTCCATGCAGGCCAGCTGGTTTTGAAAAATTGATTTTTAAGGGGGCACTATCTTCCCAGCCTGTCGCCAAATATAGAGGAAGGCTAATTCGTAATGGTTTACCTCCTCCTGGCTCCATCAAGAGGTAAACAGCGAGAAAGATGTTCCTATGATGTTTGACAGCGATGGTAGAATTCGTCTTCATGACCATAACTGGCCAGTTACATGTATACAAGCCTTCAGTCCATATGGGGCTAGTCTAACGTCGATATACACCTTACTCAATAGACAGTTTGAGAAAGTGAGCTTCTCCTCATAACCAAAAAAGATGGTATAAAAAGTGCAAATTGTGACAGCTAGGACAGGTGTCAGTTGAAATAAGTGTAATGTATACTGAAACATAGTGTGTGTACATTTGGAGCAGGACTTAATGTATGGTATATCCGTGTAGACTGCTAATGACTGAACATCACACATGTTCCAGGCTTGTATCAAGCTGTTCGGATAAGATGTAACCCTAGTCCTTGGACAAATGCTAAAGCCTGTAACTTGTTCCATATTTGACATCTCTCTTCCTCTTTGTAACCGAATAGTTTTGTATCCTCACTCTGGTGCCATAAGTAAGACGATCCCACGTCGTAACTTTCGTCTCTGGTGATAGTGCAAGTGATGATTTGGTGGAGCATATTGCATCTTAAGCACACTTTGTAATCTGATAAAATGGCTTTTCGTGGTCATTACTTACCACTTTCAAGATGGAGGACGTTGGGAGGCGCCACGTGTGCTGCTGCCCTCGCTGGGAGCTAATGGCCGTAAATTGGATCCCCAGCACTTGCTTTATTAGTTTTTGGTCTGTTAACCATATTTTCGTCTGCATTTTCGTTCCCCCTCCGAAATTAATTTCAACAATGAACACGGTCGTGTCGGTTCCACCACAGTAGTTTAATATATATCGACCACACGCTGCCATGAATCCGGTTTGGGCAATAAATCCTGTCGAAACCTGGATTCTGTCTATCTAGTATGTCAAGATCGCCCCAGTGTTTGAGATTACCCGGGATTTCGTTTTCCTTGGGAAAAGCAAATTGGGCTTTTGCTGCTGACCCGTTCGCCACATGGGGAAGTGGACGCAAGGGAGGTTGGCAGCACATGAATCAATTCTTGGATTCTTCACTCGAACCTGAAGCAGTCTTGCCAGTTCTGATCAACATGCAGTGTGTATATATGTATACTTCATCTGGTTTTGGTAGAAAGTTAATAAGGGAATACAATGCGTATTCCATGTACAAAATCGTTTGATCAGATACTGGCCTCAAACAGGCCTACTAAATGCAATATAATACCGTATGCCATTACATATACAGTTATGGCCATGTATACACGGTACCTGTACTTTTTTTACCTCGCATATTTAGTCATCCATATGCATCAATACGTGCTCATATGTGGCCATGCATATCCATGTAATCCATGTATCCATGTAATGGATATATGTATGTAATATGTAATTATAATCCTACGTGCATAATCCTAGAATAATGTTCGCAGAAAATAGTAATTGTTTAATTTGGCATACTACTGTATATTGGCACATACTACGTGGGCGTCTGGTAAAGATAACTTTGTACAATGAACATGAGTGCAAAAATAAGTTATGGTTTATTAATGGTTTCATTGATTCAATTAAGTAGTGAATATTTTTGCATTGAAATGAAAAATGCTAATTACAGTGTTTAATGATACTCATATTAATTGTATGCCTCAATTTTTCATGTTACGTCAGTCTGCTGGAAAGTTAAGCTATGTCATACCTGATTTTAGATATCATACATGGTTGTGCCATATCTGACATTATTTGTGAAGTAACACTATCTATGGGTGACCATGCATCAGCTTTATTTGACCTTATTTAATAGTATCTGTTACATATACGGCGAGCCAAATCCAAAAAGAAACACTTTTTGATGAAAGGAGTTTATCGAATTTAGACGTCCAAAATGGCTCTTTTCTCGCAACCTTTAGTTCACCAGAGTTCCAACTGTGGTTGTATCTCACCCTTTATTTCCGTGATTGAATTTATTATTAATGCAACATGCGATGCAGCATCAATATTTCAATGGCTTAACCACAATAAATTACAGTAATTCGACCAAAAAACGTTGAAGGTGAGATATTTATCTGCGCGCGAAGCAGATAACCGGTAATAAATAAAGCTGCTTGAAATTTGTTCGGGATTTCCAAGTTTAAAAATAATCGAATTTTTAATAATTGATAAGCGAGCTAGGAAAACCTGGCTGTATTGTCAGATTTCGTACTTTATATGTCTACAGCGCCTTGTGAAGCCAGTTTCAAGTCGATTTTTTTAAAAAATTGTGAGTTATGTTATGGCAAGATTATATAAATGAAAGAATGTTCAGCATCTGCTCGTATACTGTACGTATACCTTGTAGGTTAAGGAATCCACGACCTACACCTTCCATGTTGAATTTTCTGATTTACCTTGATAACAAATGTAGCATCGGATTGATTGACCGATGCTCGAAATATAAGCATCATCGGTTCGTATTTTTAACATTTGTCCGATCCTGTCCTTAAGGACAATAACATTTACAGTCCACTAGAAACTCGTTATACCCTGAACAGTGTAATATAAATCGGAATGAAAAGCTTGCAAGTTAAGTTAAAGCTGCCATGTCCATTTGGAATCACATGAATGCACACGAAGTTATATTAAGTCGTTAATATCATATAAATAATGTACATTGGGCAATATTTATTGTCCAAAAACAATCGTCTTGTAAATTTGCTAGTTATTGACATGTCTTATAAAGAAACTTACGGAAGCACGTCAGCTTCTTTCAAACATAATGTTTTAATAAATAGTAAATTTATGTATTTGTAAATAAGGAACTAAGATGTGTATTAAATAATCCACTTTGGCATTTCCGCATTTGTAGTTTGAAATTGTGTATTGTGTACACAGTATATAATTTTGCATCGAGAATAAATTAATGCATTACCATTTTATGTGTAAACATGGTTTCGAGGAATTAGTTTGTCCCATCTTCAACTACGCAGAACTTGCATTTTCTAGAGTGCATTTGGGCTTCGCCATTATCTGCCATATGTACATTTAGGCACGCATGACATGTGTTTTCCGACATAAATAACGAAGAAAAAAATCATTGTTTCTGTCTGGGATCTACCGTATTTTTCCTTTTTATTTTTGGCTACACGATCGCTAACTCATTTCTCTCGAGTAATTTTTTTATATCATTCATTCTTGTTGTCTGAAGCAGTACGAGATGGAGGATGCACGTTTCTTTCAATGCAACTTGTGCTAAATACATATACATACAACATTTCGCGATGTTATTCCGTGGGCCTGCA
Source organism: Cylindroiulus punctatus (assembly GCA_034695085.1). Classification (NCBI taxonomy): domain Eukaryota; kingdom Metazoa; phylum Arthropoda; class Diplopoda; order Julida; family Julidae; genus Cylindroiulus; species Cylindroiulus punctatus. The sequence goes on from JAQFYZ010000384.1 coordinate 11,744, forward strand.
CAGCATGTAAATGCAAACAATCAGCATAAATTGAATATTTCCGTTTTCTCATTGGCAATGTTTTTCTTTGCAATTATTCCTCTCTCTCTCTCTCTCTTCTGTGGAAAGTAAAGCAAATGCGGTTTCTCAAATTGCTAGATGGAGTTGAGAAAAAAAGCCAGTTTCATTTCCATGCTTCGAAGCTTACAAAAAGTAAAATAATTATTTTGGCCATAAGCTCGGAATGGGATCACATCTTTTGGTATAGAACTGCATGAAATGGATGCTGTGGGCGTAGTACAGACTGTTAACAACTTGGTTTCTGTACCTTACCTAATCATTTCGACATTGAAACGAATTTATTTTGGAAATCAAAGCTCTGGAAATTCACTCTATGCATGCATTCTTCTATGCAAATATACATGTACGTTCCATCATTAGATTTAGACCAAGCCAAGTAAGTTTTTCATATGGCATAGCATTTGATTTATCGGCGCTTGTTTGTTGGCATTTCGCTATTTGAAATATCGCTCCATTTTAATATGTCTTAAAACTGAATGAATTTTTGTTCTGTTAAAGGTTATTTCGTATTTTCATAAATATTGTACATGTTAAGCATGCATTTTCCCTCGTTTTTCTTCAAACATTATGTAAATGACATTTGCCTGACAAGCTTTTTTGATTCATACATCTTGGTATACATTTAGTTTTTGCATTGCATTTAAGTTTTGTTTTGATCTTGACTGGTGGACAGTCTTCATTTCAATTGCTATATCGGTAGAATATCACAACAGTGAAATTTCAGAAGTTTGTATTATATAGATGTACTATATAAATTACTCTATAATGCTCATATACTGTAGGGTGTAATGAGGTCATAGCGTATTCTAATGAATTTTCTCTTTTCTGTTTTAGGTAAGCCACATTTCAGTATACTCTCTTACTTTCGGATCCTGTACTTCTGTGACTTAGCCATGTGTTGGTAAGTTTTGGGTTTTAACTTCACAATGTCGCATCCTAGCATTATGGATATCTACAGTGCATTCTTAACTTGCTAACCCTTTGTATTTCATTGTGTGCTGCCACTGCTGCTTGCTTTTGGAGGTTTTACAAGATAGCATCTTATTTACTTGAATAATTCCACTCTGGTGTTTCTTCATTAGGAGGATTTAAGTGTGCATGTACAATTGTGCAGTGTACATGCACAGTTTTATTCGAAGTAAAAATAACATGCCTCTGAATCGAAAAGATATGATGCATATGCTATTTCTCTCCGTGGTCTGATATTAGTTTTTCTTCTGGGCTATGCAGTAAACGCTGTTAAACTTTGAAGTTAAGTGGTGTCCTTATTAGAGGGCTTGTACCTTCTGTTAATTCTAGTTAAGACACACGTCTGGTCTAGATGTGAGAAATGTGCCCAACAACAGCATGATAACGCCACTTACTCAATCAAAGTGTTTTCTCTAATTTTTTTGGGTGTGTCTTTATGATGGTTTGATTGCGTTATTGGAATGACAATTGGATGTATTCTTATGCTGTGTGACTTAGCGGTGTGTCCAAATAGAGGGGGTTGTCTGTAAAAATCTTTTTGGAAAAATAGTGTGGTTTTTGACTAAGTGTCCAACTAGAGGGGTTGCTGGCTTCCCCATTGGGTCTGCATTCCCCCAGGGTCCGTTTTGGGGGAAATCAATGACTTCCAAACCTTGCTGAAGTTTTGGCGCTTCAGCTAAGTGCGCCTTAATGGCGGGTCCCGCTGCAGCGCCACCACTAACTCTTTGGCGATGACGTCAGGATGGCAACCATTCGGGAGAAATAATCCGTGGCCATTTAGCGTTTACGACCTCTCACCGCCTGACTGGCTCCCATTTTCACGAAGGTAACTTCCATTAGCCGTTCGGCTGGGCAACCGGGATCGTCCGCCTATTGGCCGGTCGTCCACAACGACCATGAACGGCGACGATCCAGAGGCGACCGAAGTCCCCCCAGAATCGTTTGGGCAAACGTTAGGACCCACGCCTGGCCATTTGCGGGGGGTGGCGTGGCCATTTTGCGTCTTCGCTTTTTCATCTCTTCTTTTTCTTCTTATTTAAGCTGGCTGAATGAAAGAGGAAATAATTGGGCCACGCTATATATAGCGACCATTAAATTTAAGAGGTTGTAACGCGCCCGCATGGCAGCCACGGGGGAGAGCGAGAAACGATAAACTCCATTGTTTTCCACTTATCACTTACTTTTGTCATTATGCGAACGTTGCCATTGATCCTCCAAACATCCAGCTTGGAGAGTCCGTTCTTCTCGGCGAGCACAATGCTGAAGGGCCGCTGAAAGTGGGGCGGAATCTCCAGCACTCTGAAGCGGGTCGATCCGTGCACCGCACCTTTTTCACCTTGTTGGGATGTGCTTCGGAATGTGCCCTGATCCGGCGTGGACGCCATGAGAAAGTTGGCTTCTCCTAACGGCTCGTAGGCTGGCAGTGATTGCCTGGCGGTTGCTAGAAATAACATTTTAAGTTAGGTAACGTTAGGTTAGTTAAGGATAATCATCTGAGAATGGATAGTGTGGTGGTTCGTGCTGGTGTCATTAATATACATGTATAACGGACAGCAGGGTAGAAATAATTTTGTTGTCGACCTTCAATTTCAATTCAATTTATTACACGTACAGTTATCCCGTGAGATACCATGTGGTGGGAAGGGGGAGGATAGATTTACCCAAATACGAAAATGTGAAACCTTGTGATAATGAAATTTTAAATTTTGCGCTTAATTGCATGCACGAACGTACTTTATAGTAACTGTGAAACCAATTATTTTGATATTGTGAGTAATCTTAAAAATTCGCAATTTTTATCTATGGTGTATGTTTTGAAGCTCGTCACTTGGTTAACTACAGATGTTGTTGGAAAACATTGCACATTTATTTTCCTTGACTTAAAAAAGGCTGCAAATTGGTTTCAGCATTTGGTGCATGTGCCAGCTCTGCACATGCACGTTTTCCAAATGTTCTTTAAATTTCATTCTTTTTATTTTATTCCTTTATTCTTCGAGTTCTAAACTGTTATTCCATTGCTGATTTCATAAACTAACTGACGGATTTTCACTGTTTTCTCCACTAAAAAACGATTATTTGCCTTAATTAAACTGTGCTTCCATACCAAATGTGTGAACCTACATCTGCCTACCTGGGCAGCACTGGATTACTCCAAAACTGAGCAAATTATCGACAACAGATGTATTAAAACGCCTGTTTTTGACGCCATCTATTTTCTAATGAAAATCTTGTTGGCATGCGCCTGAATTATAGTTCTGGGCCTGGTATCTTGAATTTTGCCCTTAATTGCCTGCATGCCGGTGCATCATCGGTGCACACTGCAGCGGAATAAACATAAATGAAGTATTATCTCTATTTTTGCACTACATACGGCTATTTCCAGCATTAATATTACGTCAAGTGAACTAGTGTACATGCAGCGTATTATCACTGGCTGAATTGTTAAAACTTATGTTCTGAGTTGCTGATATTTCCAATTGCTGTCCATTTGGAAGCTGATGAGCAACGCCCCCTTAGGGGTGGGGGTGGGGGCTAGGGCATATACATGCCCTAGCTTGTTTTCGTGATTTATTCCAGCGTTTACCGTCGGTGCGTCAGTATGCTTAATGGTGGGATTAAAAAAAATCCGGGCTCCGGAATTCATCATTCTCTTCAAAGCCTCTTTCTCAATGGATCACATGAATGCGAGTCTTTAAACGAAATTTCGATTTTGGAAAAAGTTCCTCGCCCGTTTCCATGTAATTTCCAATTCGCCTTTCCCGCCATTCCTCGCTGGGTGTTTCCTTAAGCCGATCTTGTGCCCAGCTTCCGAATTTGAAAATGCCACCGTTATTTATGTTTGCCAAGGCAGATAAAAGCCGCGATGAATATGAAGCCGTTTTGCAATTATACGAAAATTGCGATTAATTCAATCCGTGTTATCTGATAGGCAATATATTAATAAATAAACCTGTCACGGTCTTTTGATCAAATTGCCGAAGCAAGAACGCTTACCAATACGTGCGGCGAAATCCAATTCATTGTCAGGGAATACTGTTGCCCGCATCATTGAATTAAGACTTTGAAAATAAGAAACGTTTGAGCTTATTTCTGTTGCCGCCCCTTACTAATTCGAAGGTAGGCAAACACTGCTTGCACGTGCGCTATTTAGGTAATGGACTTTCGAGCTATACTAGAAGCTGATTTAAATGTTATTAACACAAATTAAGTCAATTATTATTTCAATTGCTATTAATCTAGTATGTTTTGCAATAAGGCAAAGCTCTTGAAATGGATCGTTTGCTCATGGAGTTGGCAAAAATCGTTAGGACAAAGTACTACCAAGTTAATCAGGTGACTATAAGTAGTCAACGAAACAAATTTTATACATGTACTGTATACGTCGGCCATACCTCACTTATTCGAAGTCAAGCAAACACTGCTTGCAATTGTGCTCTGCAATGAATTCATGTTAAAGGTTTGTTCACCTTAGTAATGCATATTAAGCTAGTTTTTTGGTACTCGAGTATGGTGCATAGCCTAGCAAATCTATTGAAATTGACCGAACGTTTGAGTTTTGAGATAGTTTTAGTTTAAATTGTTATTGTTAGAGTATGTATAATCAAACAAATACATTTAAGCAGAACGTTTTGGTCATTGAGTTTACAAAAACAATATCTTCAAGAGCCAACAAAACGACCTGGAAAACGTAAAATGTTGCATGTTTACCACGAATCCTATCAACAAGGAAATAAAGTGAGCAAACATTTCAAGATGAATTCGGAAACAATATGTTTAGGTCGCAGTTTTACCGCACGCATAATTCTCACGCTATCATGCACTGACCGTTCGCGAAAGCCACTGCAGTGATGAATAATTGAAGAATCTGAGGTTGGACGTTTAGACATATTGCACATGGTAACTGCCTGTAGCTAAACCCACATATGATTGGTCCATATCCGTAAAATGAAATGTGGTAATTTACCCCTTGAATCCACGATGATCCCCGGCGTGATGACCAAACAATAAAACGCCTTAATTGCCCACTATAAAATGCGGTTTTATTTTTCGAGCCACCGCCAACTTTTATAAGAGCCGTTAAATGAAATCTGCCCAGCTTACGTAAAGTGGTCTTCACTAATTCGCTGCACATGCTCGTGAAATGTTTAGTCATAAAAACGGTAAAATAGCACGTGACCCATTTCATGCCGGTATCGAACGCCCACTGATATCTTAAGTTTGACCTCAAGTAAGGATTCGTCACCAGAACCTTAAACTGTATTTGTATACTACAGATTGCTGCCACATTAACATTATGAGAAACTTGGCTTCTCCTATGGCCTCGCCTTTGCACAGCTAAATAAGTGACAATTTTATGTTGGTTGAGTTATGTCAGGTAAATACGATAAATTGCGACAGCTTTGGACATGTCAGCGAGTTCTTGTATACCTGGCAAGTAGGTTTAAATTAAAACCTTTTATGCATATTTTGAGCTGAGCATGTTAATATATCCGAAACATTTTAGACCTTTGCTCAAGATTTCCATAACATGAACGGTCGTGGTTTCCAACGTTTATTTGCTATCGTCTCCGTAGTCTAGACATTGGATATTAAACTTCGTGGAATTCGTGCTCACAAATTTAAAGTTGGATTAAATGTAAACACATCTAAAGGTGTTTTCGTTCTTTGAGTGCTGTTTGATTTGCATTAAGGTTTCGGAAATGGGTCGGTACACAAGGTCTACACGGTGAAATGTTTAAATGCCGTGATAGAATTTGACGAGTGAAATTTCTGCGTAAAGAGCTCGATTAAGGAAACTCAGGTATTTAAACTGCCTAAATGCATTTAATTTTCAGACAGCTTTCAAGACCACGCGAATCAAAAATAACCAGATGCACACGGGATTCACGGGTGTTTATATTATTAGGAATTGCTTTTAAAACGAAAAGGTCTGAGCCTGTAAACGTTGCTAAGGATTAATAGTTACTCTCATCTGGGATAAGTAATGAGCAGCACGTAGGCTCCTGGAATATTAAATGACGTAGGAAGAATCGAGATTAAAGGGCCACTCAGCAATTTGGGAATACAGTGCTATCAGCAAACTGCTGTTTAACGAAGTCAAGAAACTGCTTGAAGCAATTGAAAGATTAACGATTTTCTGATAAAAAATTCGCGATGAAGGAAAGTTCACCATAATGTTAAAAACACAGATTTTCGTTGAGATAAACTGATTAAACATTTGTTTAACAAACGTGACTGTTGAAATTAGTGGTATAAAATTTAAAAAAATGTTTTTGTTATTGTTTGGGGTTGAAGTGTATACTTGTTTTTGAAACCTTTCGGCTTTATTATAATGCATCGAACGTGAGAAATTTTATAATCTTCGGCTCAACGTGAAATATTTTAGGAGCTCATTTACATGTGTTTACAAAGTTCTGTGTAAATCGCATTCTCGAACGGGGTATGTAAATACAGTGTGGTTGAGCGTTTCAAATTTAGCAAGTTGTTGGTCCCTGGTTCATATCTAAGTATAGTTCAGCTGAGTACTGCACTTTCGGGAATGGTACTATATCCTGTATAGTAGGGGTGTAATCCATCAAGCTACTTGAAGTATATTATAGTGAAATATGATATATACAAGATCATGTGAGCTTCCTTTCGTGCTGGTTAAATTTTGGATGCTGCTGCCATATACTAGAACCAGTATGCTAAAATACAAGTTGTACATGTAGACCCACACTGGCATCCATTGTTCATATAGAAAAACACGGATAAATTAAAATTTTATGGTCAGTTAATATTTTTCTAATCTGATTGAACAACATGACCTGACATACATTTAAGCTTTATTTACAATTTTCTTTGATTTGTAACAAACAGGATTGAGAAAAGATATTTTTTGGTAATGTACAAAGTATGCCAGAACATAGCAACTGCACATTATAACTGAAATACATGTACAGCTTTAAGTCAGTTTTAGGTTATACATGTATATGGATGGCGGTTATGCTACGTATCTTCAACGCTCCAAAATAAGAAATCATAAAGATAATTCAGTAATTCGTTCGTGGGCATAAAAACATCTTAACTTCTCAAAGACATGCTCTTAGCACCACGATACCAGGATGAGCTACTTTTCTCGACTTTGGGGACTTTTCCACTGAGATTAATCCTAATTTACGCGCTCGTCTGAATGTTTAAGTTCAAGTGTTGCAATTTCTCAAGGCATAATTTATATGGCGGAGGTAAATTGACGCTGAGATATTGTGCACGGCGAACAGGACTTAAGTATTGTTATTTATTTGACATAGATATTTATTACACCCCAGCTAAAGTCCACTCTCCACAAGGCCCTTAATTAAGACCTGCAAGTGTGCATTATTTTCGGACTCGCAGCTGCCTTGGGCTGCCAACGTCAAATTCGTTAATAGCGAAATTAAAAAGTTGCCTTTATTAATATTATCTTTTAGACAGCATATTAACGCGAGCTGTAGTGTATATCGGGTCTACAAGAAATTTATTTCGTGTAACGGATGGAAACTGGCTCTTCTGTTTTTCGCTTCACTGTGCTAATCAACGGCCGTCATTAGTCATTCTCCTTAATTGTCAGCTGCAACCTTTTTATTCCTCCAAGTTATTTAATTAATTTCTCCGTGCAGCTTAGACTGCGTCTACTGAAATGTGCATTTTTACTTCGCTAATCACCTTTCATGTATGCTGTTGTTAGTTTTTATCCAGCGGGAAAAAGAGCTTGTTGGGCTCGTAAATTTAATAGTCTAATGCCGGCATTCGTTTGCACCTTTTGGATGAAAAAAATTACCTTGTTTATAATAAGTTTCCTTGAGAAGATAGTGAGCTGCCAGAGAGCATCCAACGCATTTTTCTAATCTTGCTCAGTTTTCAAGTCGAGGGATCATTCAAAAAGAACGTGTTCAAGATCATGGTGTATTACTATATATGCATTCAGAAATGATCTTGCATCCTAGCTGTTTAATGGCATAAAATGTAAATATGCAACAGATGTTTTGTATGTGATAACATTAGTCACATTTTCAGAATGACGTCGAAAATAAAATATAAACAAATCCAAAGTAATAAATATGAACGATGAGTGTTAACAATACTTCGAGCAGTAGGGACCTTAAGCATGTACTGCTTAATGGTTTGTAAGCTGTATGCACATTCTGTATTTCTTCGTACTATTGCTTGGACCCTCATCCTACACAGACACAATTAAGAAGCGGGCTTCTCCTAACGGCTCGTGGGTTGATAAAGATTGCTGGCAAATAGGCGGCTAAATAAATTGCATGGTTAATCGAAGCATAAAAAACGTTAAAGTTAGGGCAGGTGTCATTCTTATATACATGTACTAGACATGTAGGGTATTTGATATACACATACTGCTAAGTATTTTGCATATACATGTACTTTAAGCAGGATGAAATTTGTATCATGTCCATTTTTAATTAACTACAATGTATAATTGTTTACTTATTGTTTTTTTCTGAAAGGTACATTTTATGGCATAGGCATCACTGTTGTGTTATTACCATTGGTTAGTTGATACTTTGGACCGTGTAGTTGTATTCCATTCTGATCAAGTTGTTTTTTGTTTTTCGGCCAATTGCTTGAATACGTTGCTAAAATTTATCGTGTTCAACGATACTTTTTCCCGGCAGACTGGCAATTGGATTCCCTTTCAAACCGAAACTTAAACTCAAAAACAGCAAAAAAGCACAGTGAAAACAATTTCAAATATTTGAAAATTAGTTTTCCTCCACCTACGGGCTATGCGCACGAAGTTGGTTTTCTATGCATCTCCGCCTTATTATTCAGCAGATCTCATTGAATATTTTAGCTCTATTTCCATTCAGCGAGCCGTTTTCTGTCGATTTTTTTCCAATGCAAACTCTTAAATGAAATGGAACCTACATCTATCGTCCCGAAGCACAATTGAATCAAGCGATTCCGAGTTAACAATCAAACTGCAAATTGAACTCTGGATGCTGTTTTCGCAAAGCTAGTTCCACGCACTCGTGATACCAGATCTGGCGCATTCTTGGAATATTATTTATTACGTATTGTTATAACTTCGGATGGGGGAAAATGGATTCCGCGAGGAAATTCCTCATTCGCGACGCACTTTAAATCAATGGGATTCGCATTCTGGCACGGTATGGAGAATGATCCAATTTCCCCATGCCGTATCATCGCGTTATTGAATACCGGCTGCGTGATGCGGGATTACAATGGCGGTGGTCGCACTCCAATACTGTACTGAAGCACGGTGAATTTTGATATGTACGGATATTTATGAAAGCATCTTCTTCGCGTGCTTGTAATGTTCATTGTTGGCGTGCAGGGGTTAATCGTGTAGCATTTATTTTGTAATTTACACTGTTCCTAAACCAATAATGGCAGCACCTATCAGTGATGCTGAACGCATTATATACTTACTGATAGGATGCATCCGGACAATCGTCAGTACTCAACGTCAGTCCATCAGTTTTTGCTGTCTACACGTGGTGGCATGGATGACGAAATTGAGGGGTTTAATTGGTTAAATAATACTGTCATCATTGCTGTTGTATAAAACATGGGATTGAAAATCCACCCTAGCATGTTGGAAAGGTAGTGCATCTTAGGGTTGTTGGGCATCCTGTAGGAGTGTATTTGCGAAAAAGGAATGTGGGTAGTCCTTATTTACATGTAGTTCTGTAGTGCCCCCATACGGTGGCATCCTTCTCAATGGTCAGGCATTCTTAATCTGCAATACCAGTTATCTAATAAGCAGCATGCCATACTGCTATATTAGGGCCCCTGATGAGATATCCCCACCCAATGCTCAGGCTGAGAAGATAATTCCAGCTTGCAGTAAATATACAGCACATTGACAATTACCAGTGATTAACGAATAATGTCATTTAAAAGGAAACAGCTTACAATTAGTAGAAATCGCCGATTTCCCAGGTGATTCGGGGTACGTCCACATCACCCATTTAGGATATCGTCGATATGTTGCTAATTTAGTAATGCGAACGCTTATAACCTGATATCTGATCAATACATCCATCGGTGCCCCAATGGGGAAAATGCATTCTGAAAATGGAGCTAATATTCCCACGCAGGAGGACAATGTCGCATGCGACATGCAGTGTTATAAATATCTAATGTGGCATGCAGCTACCCGCGTTCCTCTCCTCCCAAAATTCCCTAATGTGATTCTGGTGGAGTCGTGCTCTTCGGAGGATTATGGTGGTCTGTTGCAAACAGCCCCACAAAAAGCAATGGGTTTGGCGGTGCGCATGTGCATTATCTGCATCTAATAGCATCTTCCTTTCGTCTTTTAGTGTTTCGGACGCGCATACAAGCGTGAACACATTTCTCTTTGGGTAATCAAGAATTCGATAGTGATTTCCTGTTTGGTTTGCATGGCTGAAGAAAATATCCCTGAGAAAAACGCGTGTATACACACATTATACATGATATGCAAATAGCGCAAGAAGCAAATTCCCAGCAGTTTTACCGTGCTGGTATAGGATGTTGGATGCATTCAGAAAATTGGGGCTGGGTGCATGTGTGAGAGATGTTTTTGAAGAACATTGATTACATTTTAGCATACAATGCTTCAGAATTCCTTCATCGCGTCATGTTTCTATTGAGAAACTCCACGATTAATATTTTATTTTTCCCCCCTAAGATTTCTACATGTACTTATTGAATATGAGCACACGCCGCCAATGGATTAAATAAAGCTTAGTTGTATACTGTATTGGTTCCACTGTATACCATGTTTATACTACAAAGTTTATTTCAATTTTTTTTTTACCTCAGTCAGTTTATCACAAAAGTTTGCACGACGTGTAAAGCACACCACACCAGTCATTATTAGGGCTGTGCTTAGCATCTGTACAAAATGCAAAGACTTAAAACTATACAGATTGTATGACCATTGGATTCTCGATCCTATAGTCGCTTGAAGGCTGGCAGTGATTGCCTATCTGCAAGGGGCAGCTCAGCTTAAAGCGAAGTTGCATTGTTATTTTCTTAACTGATATAACTGTTAATTTTCAAATTACATATCAGTCACTGAGTTTTCATGTTTACATCACAAATTGTTGAAAGCTGAGTGTTCCTTTTCGCTAAGCAGATCGTTAATGAATAATTAAATATTCCAATAAATACCGAGTACTAATTTTGACGCAGCAAATAATCTAACTAACTCCGCTCCACCCGGATCCGACCTTACTGTAACTGACTGCACTATACAACTTTCTTAAAACATACCGCTCTAGAACTCCAAAACACATTTTTACCCCGTATAGACAAACTGTTAAGTACACATGTGCACATCGGTGTATGTTAACAAGCTACGTACAAAATCGTTGAAACATCACCACATTTAAATTACTTATTGTTTCTGCCCCACCCTGTATGTCCGCATCTTTAACTGAAAATTTGCAGCATTCCTGAACTCTGTATAATCGCTTAACCCGCCATGGCCTTTATTTAAATCGAGTCGTATATATGTATTGAGTAAATCTTGGGGAAATTGGGAAAAATCGACTATAAATGACAGATGTCAACAGGGAAGAGCAAATAATCATTTGGAATTCTCTATGCGCGGTTTTTCCGCCAACCAAACAAGTACGCTCTCGTGTGTAGCATTTTTTGGCATCGATTTTTCGTTATTTTCTTTCTTATGAAAATATTTCCCGAAAATGGAACGGAGGCGAGAGAAAATGGATGGCGAAGTTAAATGGCTCGTGTAAATATTAAACGATTTTTGAACGAGGAAGGATGCTGAATGTTTTGTTTGTTATCAAAACCAGTCAGCTCTTTCATCAAAATTGCAGTTATAAAGACAATTGCCTCGGCTCATTTTCTGGCGCTGGGGAATTGAAACGATGCTGATGCTGCTAGCCAACCGAAATGGCTCTAAAATCATTAATTTTGTAAATTCTATTGTCTGTATATGCACCCCGGCCCCATCCTTCATCACTCTTCTCTTAGTAAATGTCATTTGATATGGCATCACATATTCAAAATGCATACATTATAGAAATGGGGATCGCTTGTGCAAGAAAAGGCATTTTATGGTGCTCTATGAATGTCTAACATTATGCCTGTGCAGTATATTTCATACTGTGAATAATGAATGCTGCTGATATCTTCTTACGCATTGGTAAATCAGTACTGCTGAGTTGTGCGCCAAATTATTACTATATGCTAATACGGTTTGCATATAAATGCTTCGAGTAAATCTAGTTTTACAAGAGTGAAAACTAGATTAAATAATTAACATGTTGAAAATGGGGAGTGGCACGCTTTAATGTGAAAAAATTACAGCAGTTTATAGTGTAATTTTCTCGTAAGCTCTGAGCCAAGTTTTCAACATTTTTAATGGAATTTTGCCATTCGTATTCAGGATAACGCTAAAAGATGTTTTACTTAAATGCAAAACAGCTTAACACTGGTAAACTGATTGCATATCTGCTGTGAGACCTGCTCCAAGCACTTGAAATTTGGTGATTTTTAAATCCAGTTAAGATGTTTAAGTTGTCCTTAATTTCTGGCTCTTCAAACTACAAGTACATGTATGAGATTTGTTCAAAAGGTTCCAGAGCTTTTTATATATACCACCAATACTACTCCACAGCGATTTCTTTTAATATTTCCATTAATTGCATAAGCACATTAATATTTTGCTGAAAGGTGGTAATGTGTAATGCCCTTATAATTCTTAAAAAAATGAGTAGGGCATGGGAATATGCCTCTTCACTATGGTATTTCTGGACCAGACTACATTTGGCTGTTTACAGTAACACGCTGTATAGGCAGAGCTTTAAGTATGACAAGAATTGATTTTTGGCCACGTGTCGATTTGCCAGCTTGCCGAGTTGCATTGTCGGTGTATATAATTCCCCATCCAGCCCACCTGCTCTCGCAAAGTGTCATCGCAAATTTAATTAAGGCATTTTCATACCCGACCATTTGCGTAATGACAACTTCAACCCATGGCAAGGCGTTGAGCAATGACGTCCTCGCCATTGGCATGGAGCCATCTGTGATTAGCACCAATTTGACATGTCTGCACGCAATGGCAAACTGTTTTCCTAAAGACAATGACATAAAACGAGCTTTGGCTTACTTCAATGAATTTTGTTTAAGGAGATTGGTGGAATTGGATGTGTGTATATATTCGAAACTGCCTCCTAATGCACTTCTGATGCCGTTTAAATGGCACAGAGTAAATTATACACTGTGTTTAGTCCTGGTAGAAGCGCTGGATGGAGCTTAGAGAAAATGGTAATGCTTGAAGAAAAGCTCCAGAAAAGAGATTTCAAACCATGAGGTAGTTTAATGCATTCACTTAATAGCTAAGTTTATTGCGATTTTGTCCGCAATCATTAGGAAGTGGAATTAGCTAGAATTGGCCACACTGTAAATGAGTGGTTGAAATTCAAGGAACAAAACTAATATGACGTTAATGTTAAGTACACATCATAAGCATTTCCTGTTTATACGTTTGCGGAATTACATAAATAAATGTTAGTTTTCTTACTTGATCAACATTAGTCACTTTTTTCTAACAATCTTAAGTCTTTGAGCAGGGTTACCCGGACCAAGAAAATCTAGAACTGTCAGGGATATTGGCTAGATATGAAATGGTAGCCTATGTAAAATCAGGGAAAAGTGAAACGTTGAGTAAACTCTGGTTCTAAAAATCTGTTAATGATGTGGTCGTGTTACCAACATCCTGAGACGCGCATCTTCTGTAATCTGACCAGAACATCAGTTCCAAGGACGTTGGTTTGCATTTCAATGCCACGCGATAATTGGATGGCAATCCTTGCGCTTCATGAATTTATTAGCTTATCAAGACAAGACAATCAATAAACGGGCCGGAAATTGGCCATTGGTGAGCGAAATGGCGCAATGAAAAGTTATGTACATATCTGAGAAGTAAATCAAAATTCCATGAAGTGGCTTTATGGCCCGTCTATAGATATTTCCGAGCAGAAACTGCATAATGAATGATATTCTTACAACCACGTGCTCGAGATCGATGCTGGCAGGTATTGATTTTCAATGCTCCTGCCTGTATTTGCTTTGGCGTAATTCCTTATTGTCTCTGTGGCGATGGCCACTTCTTCCCTCTCTCCAGCGACCACCTGGTCCTGTCTCACCAATGCTATTTCACGCCTGATTGCACCCCGCTACTTTGCACATGGCATCTTTAATAATGGCTAATGGGCTGCCCATCCACTGATAGAGCCAAGAACCCTAACCCGAAGCCCTGGTCCAGCCTCGATGGTTATTGGAGCATGTCTTCGCCTATTGGCACAAGGGCCCTGAACTTAGCGCACGCACTGCTAATACTATCATTAAATTAAACTCCTTGATCATGTTGTCACTTGGCGCATTTAATGCAATTACCGCCTCCGGACAAAGAAAATATTTCAGCTTTGACTCGAATCTTGTTTGCTTCTCTGGCAAAGAAAAGGTGATAAAGGCTCGTGAAAGCGAAGCGGGATAAGGTTGGAGCGGACGTGACCTGGGAGGAGATGGATGGACAGCTTCAATGGCAATGCCTATTGTGATGTTTGGCACCAAACAGTATCGAACACTAAGCTGGAAACCAAGCAGGTTCTGTCTAGACGAGGCCCTGGATCCGTGGAGTCGAACCATGGAAATCTTATATCGACTTTACATTATGTAAAAATGCACGTCTGTAGGTTTCTGTTTTTCATCTCATAATCCAATTCCCGCTTCTGTGCTCACTAGCCATCCAATAAAGTTCTGGGGAAATGCAGCGGTGCGTTCGGTTATCTGCAACGCGGAAATACTGCTGGAAGCTCAGACAGCATTTTAATTCCGTGGACCGTTCAAATCCATTCAGCTGTTTTGAGAGAACCCTCAATTATTTCAATAGCACCAGTGCTGCTGCCTGTATAAGAAAAATGTCGTGCTCGATGTACCTGTAAATATATCAGAAATGCGTCTGCAAAATAATACCTGATTTTCTTTTGCTTCGGTTGTATCTTTCGAATCAAGGCTGTTTTTTTCAGATTGTACAGCATTCCGTGAAGATATTTAAGTAATGTTTCTTACGAAAACATCTTCACATGTTTTTTTTATCTGGCATTAGCGCCATCACTGTCTCGTCATATAGGAGTATGATGGTTTCCCTAATGCTGATGTGTGGAGTTTCAGTACATACAGTAGTTATACCGCTTCTGAGTATGCAATCGGAGGTACCATCTAAATACCACCCAAAATGTGTTAAATCACCAAAAGGCACGTTAAAGTATGATGTCACCAACTCGTTAGGGAGAGATGGTCAAGCACATGAGGGGTCATCGTTATTTAAAAGGCAAATGATGGAACAAATTTATAAGATGGAACACAGATATATGCTCAAAAAATAAAATATTGGAGGTTCAGAGGTTCATATATTGGAAGTTCATAAATTCGAGCTATATATTCCAAACATTTTAAGAAAGTCCGATACCGAGGCCATATCTACAGTTGAAAATGCACCATTGTACATGCAGTAATTTTTTTTCCCGAAAATATCCAATACTGCGCCGAATCGAGAGGCATTAAAATTGAATTCGAGATATTATCCTGGATATTGAAAATGCACCGGGCAGATTCAATCCCTGCAGCAGCGCAAAATTCGAGCTAGTAAGTGCTCATGACAAATTCAAACGCTCTTGTTGCCTGGGGCCTGGAGCTTGAAGAAGGTTTTTGTATTGCCTTTTCAGGTTCCACTGTGTCCCCACAATGCATCGCAGGCCACGAGAAGTGCATTGGAACAGCGCTTATGGCTTTCCAATAACGAAAACTGTATCTCACATCAGTCTCCCATGGATGTAGGACAGTCCAACAGTCGGTAATTCGAAACTCGGTATAGGCCCGACGATACACGCATTTTTGCAAGGACCTAATGTTTGGCTGAGGGGAAGCTTTATCGGAATATTAAATCCACATCTTCCTCTTGTGAATCTTCCCATCTGCCCCCAAATTCACCACTTTGCCCAGCTGCCGCTTTGCAAACATGATTCTGTCCATTGTGTGTCTTAGTGCTTCTGTACACGCTGCCATTGCTTTATGATGGCTGTCATCCCTTGACTATTTTCATTAATGACCAGTTCGGTAATTAACTTGAGCATCTCAAGTTGTTGCCATATAGTTGCCATTGTGGGCAGATGGCGAACCATTTTCCCCCTAAACATAAACATTGTCATGTTGTTTATTTTCGTGTTTCAATCTGATTCCTTACGAGCTGCTTGGAGGGACATCTAAATACATTGACACAAACATGTTTGCATTGACATGCAAACATTAATGGGGAGGGCGTTGGTATCCAGCGGTACACCCAGAGGGATTGCAACATACACATGTTTACTATTCAGGATGCGTGGCCATCTGGAAGATCTGGAAAAGTCGTGGGAAATTAAAATAATGCCACAACTTTCTTTATGGAACAACAATTATAATTGGTATAAAGTGGTTTTAGGTTAGTGCTTATATCTTCTTGGACATTAAAAACTTGAAGTGAACACACTTGTAAATTTAGCACATTATGAATGCAGGAATTCAAAAACTGGTGGGCTAAACACATGACTTGGCCTTTCAGATATGAAAACGTGCTTTGATATGAGGACTTCTGCAAAGTAAGAAAAATGTGTCTAAGGATTTTTCCAGATAACATGATTGTGAATCTGTAATTGATTTGTTGTGGAAACTGACTCTTAGATTGTTCATCAAATGTGAATCGACTCAAATCGAAGACTTCCGAGGCATCTTGTATATTAAGATCTTCATTTTGATTTAAATGAAATCCTGTTAGTGGCCTGGCAGGCAAAGCAAGCCTGTTTTTTATACTAAACATGCCATCTATCCCATCGACCAGAATCCCTTCTAATGATTAATTACCCTGATAAAAACGTTGACGAGAGCGCTGACATAAAGCATTTTTTGAACGCTTGTCCGATGGATCTGGTGTCTGTCATCTTTTTGTCTTAATTTAATCCGGCCTCTTCGACGATACCCTATTACAAGATCCAGTCAATAAAGCTGAGCAAACATTGGTTTCGAATTAAACGAAAGACGTATGGATGACAATACACACGAAACCAATGGGGAGAACAGATTGTCCGAAAAGTTTTCCCTTGTTAGTTGCTCTTGTTTTTATCGGCAGAGTAAAGATCACAAGGGATTGTTATTTCAGCAATCTCTCATAAACTTATTTCATTTCACGTCATGTACGGCGTTCTATTCGCTGGGGGATGTCTGAAAATTCCGATTTGGTGATGACAACACTTGAACTGCCACATATTGTAATAGAAATTGAAAACAAGTAGGTTTAAAATATACATTTTGTGCACATTTGAAGCATGACATAATCCAAAGTGCAGCCTTTTTGCAGACTTTTTGCCTCTTGCTTCGTCGTTCATCCTGAACCTTGTTCTCCAGATCGTGATGAAATGCTGGCAACAATCTTAACCTTGTTTTGGATTTTTTTTCCCCTGAAGGTGCTGAGGCTGATTTCTTGATTGTTTAGTACAACTCTAGATGCTCCTACCGAATTAGGATTAGCAAATGGAATTACGCTCGCTAAAGTAATTTAAAAGCGCCTTCTGTTTTTAGCTCCCTTGATTTGCGCAATTACTCTTTCGCTTCGCTCCAACGATTTTCAGAAAACATGGCAACTTAGCGAGTTTTTTCCTCTGACCACCATCCCAGTACTTTGCATTGCTGGGCTTCTGGAAGCCATCTTAGTGGCTTATCTGACACTTTTCAAGGCGCTGGAGTCCTCCTGTGACCTCCTTGTGTCTTGGGCAGCGCCAATGACAAACTGCTATAGTTAACTTCGTTTGTGCAGTAATTTGTGCAGCGTACGCCTAATGGGTATTGGCAATCTTGAGGCGGTGGGTCCTCTGGAATTTAGCAGTAACAGGGCTCGAAAAGCTTAATGTAGCCGTATCAAGCGAATTGCAATGTTTTCCGTTGCCATGACTACCTCTCCTGGAAAATCCGAGAGATGAGTGCACATCAAATAGAGGTTGGAATTAAATCAAGAAAACCCATGAATTTTATTATGTTTGTTTTTGGAAAGTCATGGTTTATCGTGGCCGTCTGGGTGGCGAAATAGCTTTATTGAAGTCAACAGAATTAACAATATCTCAAGTAAAGACCTCATTTGAGAAAATTATTGCAGATTCTTTCTGTGAGACTCCAATGGATTAATCACGCTTCCATGGTCGTTGCCGAACCTCGTTAAATGAAACATGAAAGACATCATATTTCACTTTTGCATACATTTAACCGCTTTATTGACATGTTCTGTACATACTGTATAATGACATGATACACTGTGTTTCATTGAAAATGATGTGCTTTCTTGAAATCGTTTCAAAACATACTGTATGTCAAATGTTAGAAGCTACGTGTATTTGAGCAGTAGTCTGACAATACGTGTAGTTCAATATTTCTGGAATGGGAATTGTGGAATATACAATTGAAATGGCAAACGCTTTGCTCGAAGTTTGGAGGCCAAATGATCATTTTTGAAACTAAGATACGAAAATGAATAATTTGAGTATTTTAGTCTAGACAATTGGATGCTCAGCACGATTAAAATAACTTAGTATTCCATTATGGAAATGACGAGCGTCGCCCCTCCATCTCACTCACGTTTATGAGCATACAGTGACAGTTTTTAAAGTTATCGTAAATGAAAAGGGATTTCCATGATCCCCATTTCATTATTAATGATCTTTAGAATTTGGTGACAGAAAAATGCGCACCATTTATCTGTTGGAAAATCCTCATCGATTCGCTCTGATACTCATTCAAATCTCCACAAACACGTTTCAAAAATGTGGAAAGTTCCGGTGTTTGTACTTACTGTACCACACGCTGATATTTCCTTCTGGAAAGGATTATTGTTATTTATTCTGCATTGTAATGTTATTGTTAAAGGATAAGCACTGCATAATAATACTATTTGCAAAAGTTGTGTATTAAAGATAAATGCATTTAAAAAAGTCTTGTTAGTATTAATTCTTTAGCTAACATTTTATGCAAATTATATGTAAAATACATGTAAGTTTACTTAAACTTAAAGGAAAGAAATGTGAATAAATTAAAAATACAGTGTGCGCATAAGTCTAACGCTCGCCACAAATAATATTTTTTTTTATATAAAATTTGGCCTTCATTATTTTGAATGAATTATCATTTGCGTGCTCAGGCGGTAAATTGAACACTAAATATTGATTTTATATACAGGTATCACATTATGACTTTCATGAGAGAAAGTAACACGAAAAGAACAAGCGTGACACCCAATACGAGTGTAAATTTAAATAACGACATACTGAATGCATCTTCCTTTAATTTAGTTATCACAGTACACTGCCATTAATCACGGTGTTGTTTTTCCACTGTCGCCAATTCGTTTCTACCTAAACGCTAATGATACGGACCCTGGTGGGTTTTTTCTGCCATTTCCGAGTAAGTAGCAATCTTTAAGTTAAGCGAAAAAGATCCTCTCTTCGACAGGAATTTGCCTAATATGTTTTAGTGAATGATTCTGTAAGCCTGCATCGCTGCGCATAACTCGATCCATTGATTTTCCATCAAAAGTCTCAATGACATCATCGAGATAAAAAGGGCTTTGCAAAATGACTGATTTAATTCCGTTCTCTAATTGGATCTTTTATTCCTGCGCCGTTCGTCATCGTAAAAACGCTATGGCGTTGTAATGTGGAATTTGAAGACGGAATTGAATTACAATCGGTTTTACAAGGCCCCTGTTTATGTATTTTCGGATTTTCCCGTTGCACCAAGCGAAACTGCTGATTAACCTGTTTTACGCCAGTGGTGCTTTAGCTGCTTAGTGAAATGATTCCGATGATAATTAACGTGGTGCGTTCGGGAATATTTTCTTTCCTACAATTGTACTTGTGCATTTTCTTCATTTTACCATCATGGTTGACACGCTCTTTATAGCAATTTGAAGCTACGGCGCTCCGTCGTGTTTACACGCTGCAACACACAGCGCCTTAATTAACCATCAGCTTTGAATTTCGCCCAATTCGAGAATGAATTTTGTAAATTAATTGCCCTGAGAAAACGAGCTTCGCGCGCCTTCTATTGCACAGGGATCGTAGATACAGCAAAGTAGAAACCGACCGCAAAAGTACAGTGCATGCAATTATATTTCTAGCAAAGCTTTGATGGAGGATTAATATGACGGCATTTAGTTAATGATACGGAAAACGTACTTTTTTCATGGAAATCATGCGCGCTCGCTTTTAAACCAAAAGTTGAGAAGTGCGATTTCTTTTACAAAAATCGCCATATCACCGCCTTATGTTGACTAGTTTGATACAGTCCCTTCTTTTACAAAAATCGCCATATCACCGCCTTATGTTGACTAGTTTGATACAGTCCCTTGGCAGGTCAACTTACAGAGGTTCTATTGTCTGTTTAAAATGCACGTTGGGGCAGACACAGTTAATGGTGGCCACAAATTGGAAATTTAATCTGGAGTACCGTCCTTCCATCCAGAGTGTAATTTTGACCTATGCATAATTGCTGTGTAGGTTATTTGTACCACTTCATTTTTATTAATTGTAACTGCAAGGCAACCAATCAAATGGCGAAACATTGAAAACTATTTCGGCGAGCAGCTTTGTTAGCAGCTTTCTAGTAAAATGTGAGTGCATTTTAGGGGACGTTCAAGTATTGACATTACCTTGGGGGTGGAGGGGGGAACTACATACTGGCATGGCATTGAGAAGGGAGTTGGCAAAGCAATATACATGTACATATGGTTAAATGCGTATTTTGTGATGCAGTTGTGAAATAACATCGCCTACATATTTTAATTAGCTTCATTATTACTTTTATGATCTGCATCAAACTCGGCTTAAATTTCCAACAAGTTATGGCATTGGCCATGTCATCATTGTTTGGGGTCTGGTAATGATAACAAATGCTGAAATGGGGTAAGGGGGGTCTGATGAGCACGGAAAAGTGATAACATAGTATTTGATCGCAACAAATATGTGGGCATACATGTACATGCAGTCGGCAGTCATCTTTAGTTTCCCATCAATGTGCCACTAGTTTTATAAGTTCTGATACATAGTTCGCAATTAATCCTATCGTAATTTAAGCTATCTTGCACAAAAATATAATTTCTGGGTGATTTAGCTGCCCCTAGCCGTCAGGCAATCACTGCCAACATTGGAGGTGCATCACAGCAGCGGGGTTCAGTAATAGATTAGTTCCTGAACTGCAGCCCAGTTTACACCCATTTGCAATCAGATTCAGTTTCTGCTACGCTTTTCGTCGTCTGAAACTGTGCACATCAATGATATAAATAAATGGTGGGCAACCATCTTAATCGAGCAGCCATAATAACGAAGCTCCTTCGCCTCCAGCACCTGACCCAAGTTAATGTACTAATCTTCTCGAGCCCTTCACAGCTTCCCTTTTCCTCCCTGCATTTTCCACCCCCATCACCTTGCCCTTGAGGATGCATCCTAGCTCCGTCGTCAACCGTAATGGCTCGTTACCAGATGAGGTAACATCTTCTGACAATAAACACGTTGGCTCAGGTGGAGGCGATGGCTCTGGGGCCACCGTGGCCCTCACCTTCACTGCGAATGGCGCCTCGGTAATGCACGCACCCCTCAGGACCTATATTGGGCTGCACGATAATCTACTCGGGCATAATTGTTTTCCATGAAATATGAAGCAATTAGTGCCTCTGGATGACAAGCAGACTTGCCTGTCTTCTGCCTCGGATGCATCTCTGCTTGCTTAGCTAAATTGAAATTCTCAAGAGCTTTTATAGTTTTACGATTAGAGATGATACGAACTCTGGCAATGCCAGCCGATATGGAAAATTGGCATTTTATTACTTTTTTGCCTTTGCTAATAACGCGCCTGAGCCTTCCAGAAACTGTATTTTCTGCCTTGCACGATGAAATTAGTCGTTTCTGAAATGCGTACGACTTCATTGAGAGGTTGCCCCCCTACAGCGAGATGATTAAAATGCAGGATGGGCGAGGGGCCAGTTGTTTTTAATAACTGGAATATTTGCTGCTATCGTATTTCGAGCATCGAGTACCGTGCATTTGTTGGCAATTATACTTCCTGCTGAATATGCTGGCGAACTTCTGAAGAGCCAGGCTCGAGTATCGCGCTCGGTAATTTCTGCCTTGCCAGGGGATATTAATCCGAAATGCTGCTGGGTTAGAGAACTGAGCTTAATTGCCAACATCCACGAATTGGCGCCCCGAAAATGGTTTGGAACAAGATGCCCACGAAATTGTAATGTTTTCAGCAAGTATTTCAGTGTGCACCAAACAAGATGCTGTGTGAGAAAGATGACCACACCACCGTGTTCATCTGGAAATTCGAATTTTAGGTAAAATCAGGGTATTTCTTAGGGTTTTTCCTTTCTGGTGTTTACACCCAGCTGCACGTCTGAGTAGTAGAAGCTATCTGAAATAATGTTTGCAATATGACAATCCTATGTTTGATTTTATCATAGTGTATGCAAGTTGAATGTTTGTTTACATTCAGTACAGTTTACTTAATTAACCTGTTAAAATGTAACACATGTATATCATATTTGTGTTCAGTACGTATGCGCTTAGCTATTATTTTTGATATGTTATAACTGCATTACACTATATGTTTGCATGCAGACATTACGATGCTGTAATCTAAGTACTTCTACATGTAAATCGTGCATGTGACGCTGCTGTATCGACATTTCCTTGATTTAAGGATATTTTTCATGTGAAATGTAGTCTGTAGTTAGTTTGATTAAGATACCCGACACCAAGTCAAATTCTTCAAAAGGCGTGTTAACATTTTAAACAGGCTCATTTCTTGTTGGGTAATCTAAAGCCAGATGCAGCAAAGTTTGCAAGTTTGATGTGTATAAATATGACCGCCAGGTGACATACGTTTAAGGTAAATCATGCAAACCAACAAGACTTTATAATGTATTCCTTATTAGTTACGTTCAAGGTAAACATGCAAACCAACAAGACTTTATAATGTATGCCTTATTAGTTTTTTGTGAACAGTACAGCAAAACTAACTATTTATAATGTTCAACGATGTCTTTAACTAATTTTTTACTAATAACGAAGATAAAGAAAAAATAATACTAAGTATGGGACTAGGTACCCTCGTACAACTTCCTTCATTGTGAATCAATTGTGAGTGATGGTTTGTCTTTTGAGGTAGAGCTAAGAATAAATAGACATAACATATTAGTTTTCTTTGATATTCTAAGAAATGCTTTGCATATTAAACATGTTCAGTTGTCCGGACCCCCTTCTTCAGCTGAATTGTTTTCCACTAGCGAATTACTTGAAGAATAACTGATATCATATATACGGTTGAGCACCCATCGTCTGACTTCTTTACTAATATTAAACATTTTCTAATATAGATTGCACGGTTCCTTACCGTGCATAATGTTAATTTGTTACATTAAGGTATTTACATTGAAGCATGTTGGAATTAATATTTTAAAATGTTGGAAGTGCTTTGATGCGGCTTCAATTTAAATTACATTGTATGACAGGCCCTATTTCAGCCTATTAAGGCACAACCATAATTGCATAATCTAACTTAAACTAACCTAAAAATGTAATTTCAAATTCATCAAAAAACTCATTCATCAAAAAGCTAATTCATTATAATATCTCCAATGCGCATATACCTGGACGCTAAGCCCCTTGATGCATTTGTTATTTCCTTTGCTTATATACGTCTTACTTACTGCATTGAAAAATGAAAGACGGCTTTGCTTCCGAATATACATGTATGCACGGCTGTTTACTTGCTCGAGATCTGAACCCTACGAGCTTTCTATGTTGGCAGTGCACCCAGGCAATGGCAGATAAATCGTAAATGTTATTATGAAAAGTTAGGTTAAGATAAATTAGTTAAGGTTATTGGATAAAAAATAAAAGTAAACCACAGCCGCAAAAAAAATCACATACTTGTGATGAATTGCGACACTAGGCACATGGCCAACGGTCATGGCTGCCTTAAATGTTTGTTATTAGACAACATTCATGCGAATCAGCGTTTTGGAAATGTGCTGCTAACAAATAATCAGAAGTGCATGCATCAATATTGGTATGTTAAGTGCGAGATAGTGTTATGTTGGACAGATTTCCTCCTATAAAATACACCTTATTTGTAACGGTTTATGGATGCCCCCTGCATTGCCCTGGAGACAATTCCAGTATCACGTGCGAGCTCTTCGTTTCGTTATACCATTAAGAAATTGGTAATCACACGTTTTGTTTTCTGAGAACTCGTCAGGAGTGATTTGTTAAATGTTTTCATTTACATAAGGGGAAGATTGGCAATGTCGAATTTGCTCGCACCGTAATTGGTCGTTTCTTTCGTGCATTTGTTATTCGTGTTCATTATAGACTCCGCGTGCATATACGTCTGTCTCAGTTAAACGAATTTCTATTGATTCCTTTGGTTGTAATTAGAGGCAGAAAGAAAAAAATCTTTGAAACATGCAGGCAGGTTGCATTCGAAGCCCATAGACTTGCGAATATGGGCGACAATCAATTATGGAACTGCTTTTTTATACGTAATCTTCATCGCTAACCTAATTCCATGGCGTTGTATACATAATGTCGAATGTTTTCGAAAACCGCGCTGGGTTTGATTAGAAATTTAATGTAGGCGTTCATTTATTATTTTGGATTTCATATGTGTGTTGCCTTCAGCATCGATTTGGCAGCTTTCTGCCTATAGTTGGTAAGCTGTGAACAAACTGAAAATCGCTGCCAGTCAGTCTTGTATTACCTATTTCTGTTTTTTGTTTCATTGTGATGCTCAGTCATGCTTTCGGCGATGTCGAGCATGGCCATCTCAAAATCATTACCAAATGGCAAGAAATAGTTGTGCAGATTTTGGCCTGCATTATATCATCATTTTAGTGCAATTTTGAATAAACATGGTGGAAACTTATATTCCACGGTTTACATCACCGAGACTTTAAACACTGTGGGATGACGGCATTGTTTTTGAGGGATACTGCAATCTAATTTACATGATGCATGTTTAATGGATCGTGTGATCGATGAGCTTGGTTTCAAGATTAGTTTTTTAATAATTGGATGCACTTTTCAGGTAATATTTCGACTGCGTTTTAATATCACAACATCATTAAAGCACTCCCCTAAAACCATCACTCACGAATGGTGAACATTCAACATGTAAATCTGACAAGTGGCTCCTTCTAATATATTGTAGCACAGGGGCTCTTAGACATTGTTGGCAACTTTCATATACAATATACATGTAAATATAGGTAATGTAGTAATTTCAATCGATTTAAAATTATAATAAACTTTCGTTAAAAAGGTGCGTATTTAGGCATGGTCTACTTCAGTTCATGCACATTATCAAATTTAAAACCCATCTATGTGAGATTAGAAAAATTGAATCATTTAAATCCTTCCAATTACATTGGACTTCGTTAAGAAAAAGGAAACTATTACAAGCTATATGGCATCCCTAATTGCATATTGCATCTCTTTTTTTCTTTCGAAATATGAAATTGAATTTACATGTATAAAACGTACTCTACCTACGTACCTTCAGCATAAGCTATCTCTCTACTGAGACATTTTACAAAACCCTGTTCTTGCTTTTTGTTTCTGTCTCATGTTGTTAGTCTTTTACCTTTAGATTTAGATCGCAATTTACTTTATTTGCAATTGCGAGATTACTTTAGCCATTATGGTTTAATAATTGCCTTGAAACGTACGCGTATAAATTTTTTCGTAATTGGAACTTTGTTGTCTTGTCTGCATGTTCAGTATACAGTATAAGCGTATAATGCACAACTTTAACCATAGGAATAATTGATTTTTAAGTAGCTTGCGTGCATGATACACTAAAAGCATATATCGCATTTATCATCTGTTGAATTTAAATATATAATAATGTAATGAATGAACTCGCAGCCTTTATTCAAAGGTATTGTAATGTATTGGTTTTTCAAAGAAATACGGTTGCTTTGTCAACGAATGCTTTTTGAATTGCCCGTTGCAGTCGAAACTTCTTGTCTTTAACTCCATAAAATGGCTTAAAATGTCGGGCAAGAACCAGGACGATTTTGGTCAGTTTCATGAACCTTTGACGTTTTGTCTCCTTTCAGTCTCCTATATGTTAATGTAGAACGCCCTACTTATTTTGGTTGATGTGCTCCACCGACATGAAACTTGCATTAAACAAGGTCCATTGCCCATCGATTGCATACCCTGCTGGTTTTCTGTATTCAAATGAAATGAATGGTTTAAATGCGATTTCTTATATGCAATGCATGGACGTCTCAATTCAGTTCAAGTCTTAAAATGTTTTAGTAGTGTTCACACGAGTGAGTATTGTTCCAAAAATTCCATGACATTTGGCAGCGATTTTGTCCTGTTTTGCATCTGTGAAGTAGTGTCGAGCAATTTGTTAGTTCTCATTAGGAATGTTTTTTGCACGCTTCCTAACTCTACGCAGATAATGATACTTATTTTTGTTTATTTAAATATACATATATAGAATATAATACATACATATAATACATATAATACATGTATATGTATATTAGCTTGGCCCGAAGTTCGTATTAGAGCTTGTTGGCATATATTTAAATTTGTTAAATTCATATTAGTATGACAGTCAATGTTTAAATAAATCTATGCGAAATGGCTGCTAGAAATTGTCATTTAGAAAACTTATCCTAATTTGCTATTTCCGTACATGTATTTAATTTCGGTACATTTGGTTTATATACATTGTAATGAGAAATAAATATAGCTCTCCTCACAGTCATTTTTACTTTT
The DNA here is from genome assembly GCA_034695085.1 of Cylindroiulus punctatus. Lineage (NCBI taxonomy): Eukaryota > Metazoa > Arthropoda > Diplopoda > Julida > Julidae > Cylindroiulus > Cylindroiulus punctatus. The sequence continues at coordinate 38,671 of JAQFYZ010000384.1, forward strand.
TTCTATTTTTCTGGGAATCCTTATATAACATTCCGTGCAGAACTTTCTATAACCGCATTTCCTGGGAATCGGTATGCTTCGTATTTAATGTTGTCTCCAGTACTGCCAGTACTGTGTTACTGGTATTTTTTGTTGATTTATGGTGTTTCACTTTTGATTCTGGACTTTGACCACTGCATCATTGTTTCTGGTTGCTCGTAAAATCTCAACGACTGCTTCCCAGCTCGCTTTAAAGAGGCTTGATCGGGTTCTGATGAGCATTTTCCAAACAATGCATCTGATGCAGTCCTCCATCTTTCGCACAATAAAGAAAAAATCCACCGTAAAATTAAATCACTCGAAGGCGCGAAAGCAGAATTTGCGAGCAGTCGTCAGTCTTCTGTGAATATTGGCTTGCCAGTCACCCAGACACTCTTTAAGGTGCATAATGGTGCACACGAGCGAAAGATCGGAAATATATCTGAAAATTTATTCAAATTGGATGTGCTGGTAGGTAGTCACGCCAATCATAATTTGAGCAAAGGGGACCAGATTCAATGTTGAACATTATTTTCCCATTCGAAACTTATCTTAAACTCTTCGGGTAAATTCAGAAAAGTGACTCCATCTATAGGAGTCATTTATGGGGAGTTAAACTTGCGTGGCAGGAATTTGATCTGTCAATTCCTTTGCAGAATCTGTCTTGACAGGCTGAGAGCTTGTTGCACCATCTTTTTTGAAGGGCAATGGACGAATAAGAGAGCCCTCATAAGACTGCGATTTGCCAAATAAGCTGGTGTCTGCTCGGATATTAATGACTCAGGAAGCTCAATTCCCTCAAGGAACATGGCTGTCATTTTCTAATTTGTGGCGCGCCGATTTGCTAATGGGCTATTTATCAGTGTTATGGTGAACTCCGCCATAGATTTATGTCTCACTCTGTAAAACTGTTTGCGAGGTTCACATGAGCAGAACATGAACATCTTGTGCCAATACTGAATCGATTGCGACTGGTCGCTGGAATGTTACACGTGTATATTTTTCGTTGCACTCCACTTTGGATCGATGTACCATGTTCGAAATGCCCAAATGTAAATATGGTCAGTGGTTTTTCGCAGTTGGTGAATCCGGCCAAGATATTGACCGACCGCATATTGGGCGGTATTAATTTTATCGTATTTGGCCTGTACTCTGGCACGAAATTAAATCTGTAACATAGAATGGTCGTGGTCGGTCCATATTGAACAAACAGGGAAATATTATTGACCGAACATATTGTCCTTATGTCATGTTGACCTGTTTTGTTATGGCAATCAGTGTGGTGTGAACAATAGTTGCAGGCTGTGATTGAAACTGATCGAAATTTGTTATAGTCAATCACCTGTATACGGTAACGAAATATTTGCTTTAAAATTTTGCCCTTTACGTGACAGTTTGACTTGTGAAAAATATGGATTTTACTTGTTTTTTACCTGTACAGTATAATGCTTTTGGGAATCGACATTGAGTTATACAGGCTATAATTATTTAAAATACTGTGCTGTTGACGCAATGCAGTTTTTACACATTCCCAAAAACGCGTAAACATCGGATTGCATTTTCTGCGTAAAAAATTGCAAATTACAAACCATTTCCATATCTAAATGTTTTAAATGTGGTAATCACTTATCAAAGGGAAAATATGCCTATATTGTTAATAGTTGCACTTGTGTAAAACAGTTATTGCAGTTTGAATGCGTAACACTTATTTTACCATAAGTGAAATGCAATTTTTTTTCACGATCAATTAATATAATTTTATAAAAATAGTTCATTGCGTTCATGTCATCACCTGTCTGCTCTTGGTGTCTGGTATCAAGCCAGAATTGCATGTCCCTCATTACGTTTCCATATCGACTTCCAATCACTTTATATTAGCAGAATTGTCAATATCATTTTTGGGTCAGTTTTGTTACCATTCATTAACTGTGTTCTAACTGTCTTGCCAAGTTGCCACACGCAGCTTATTGTTGGTCATCCCTTTGGCATCAATATTAATTCCTTTGCGTATTGAGTCACTGTCAAGCCTGACTGATTCCAGTGACTCCCTATGAATCATGGACCTCGTTGACATGGATCCCTTCGCTAAACTAAACAAGTCCCCTTGGAAAACAACATGGATTTTTCGGCCTGGTACAACAAGCCGCGTTTAAATGTTTGGGTGGAGCCAATCATGAAGACAATATGTTCAAGTTGACAGTCGAGTTGGTTCATTCATTTCTTGTTTGAAATGCTGTCGACTAACCATAAGCTCTATTTGCCAACGGCAGGTGATTGATTACGCTTCGGCTGACTTTTTTGTCATTTTTTTCCTCTCAGATTCTATTCTCGGCTCTCCATATTAAAAGCTCCAAGATTCTGTATTTATCTCTTCTCCCGTTACTTGTCAGCCCTTGGTGCAAGCTGCAGCCTTGTTGCTAAGCCGTCTTCACGTGCTCTTAAATCATTGATGTATGGCGCTGAGTTCTCTGAAATTGGCTAAATGGCTTTCTGCCACATACATCTTGCTTAAGGAATTAAAGCCAAATCGCTTCAATTAGTTTTTAACTTTTAATATGGGAGTGGAAATTGCATATTGAATCAGGGCTGCACCATTTGTTTCTTTAGGCAGGCATGATGGGCCCGAGATAAGTCGTTAACCTTACAGGTGATCTCGCCAAACACATTACACCACCTGAACGAAATTGGAAGCTTGTATAGAATGCCTATTGCACTCGCATAACCGCAGACAATGTGCAATACGAGAAAAGCACCCATGATACTTTTCATTTATTTCAAATGGAAATTTCTGCAAATTTGAAAATGTAATATATGGTTTTCATTTCGGTATCCCATTTTGTTCTGCTTCATGGTGTTGCTATGAGACATTTCACCAATACCACGCTATTCTGATGCTTTCCTAGTTAATATTATGATCTGTTTAACATGGATCTACCCGACCTGGAACACGTGGAACGGATAGGGATGACTCGGAAAGTCAAGGAAAGTGAAAGAAAATGAATTTACGTCGAAACATTCGAGGAAAGTTAACAAATCAATAATCTGTTACAATAATGTGCTGGTTGTTATTTAACAAACATACCAAGAGATGGCTGGTAATTCTTTGAAAGAAGTTGCATTTAAAGTAGTTTGTTTACCAAAACGTTTAGCCTAGTAGTTCCTAATGCACTCACTGTACGTGGGCACAACATTGGGATATAAACTTTGGTCATTTAACTTTAAGGTCTTCTATAGCAGCATATTTGTTATGCAAAGGCTCTAAGTAAACGTGTAGTCAATTAGTTTTGGAAGGTAGGTCCTTCCCAACTGATTGGTCCTCCATTTTTCTGTTGACAAACTCTTCCCATCCGCATAGTGTGACGCGAACATCATTTATTTATGAAGCGCATCGAGCGTGGTCGCAGCAAATGATAAATTGTCGTTCGCTAATGACAATCTAGCCTCAATAAGCAAACTTGTGCTGAAACGTTGTAATTATGATGGAGTTTGCATAGGCTGGACGTTTTTGAGCAAACATTAATATCGCGCAAATGCAAACGCTGGCTTCATTACGCGGCCGGGGATATCATGGCAGAAAGTGCATAAATAAGCCAGAGCCGCATTCGACTCTGATGGGAGATATTAAAAAAGCTGACATATAAATTAAAAACAAACATGATTCATTTCGCCACGCAGGTTTGCAGGAATATTGTCGCTGGTTTATGACGCTCCCCACAGGGAGCAAAGCCAGTCTACCCCCTGTAAACACGGAATCCATGAAGATGGAAAGGTGCAAAGATGACGTTTTACTTGACGGGTGATTAAACAGGGAATATAACTGGAGTTTTAATTGGGTTGCGCGTCGCCATTCTGACACAAGATGGATAACTATCGATGCCGGTAGTTGCATGTTCAATGTTTGGCATGTGCGTCTTTTATGCTTCAACTTTCTATGTCCATATTGGCACAAATTGTAGGCTGAAAAATTACGGCCAAATGTAGGCAGGCAATCACGCAAAGCATGCAAGTATGACTTGGGTTCCAAGTTCTGGGCCAACGCATATCTCATGTTCCCTTCTGAAAGCCTTATTAGAGCGTTTCTATTTTTAAACTTCATTTTCCACTTCTGTGGTTTGTACGTTGCCTGATTGGGAAGGATATCACGTAATTGAACTGGCATTGATCCTCCCAGATGTCGTCTAATGCATTTTCTTCATTTTTTCGTTTTAGGTAAGCCGCACTGCTATTTACTCTCTTGGAACCTGTAGCTCTGTCACTAAGCCCCACGATGGTAAGTTTTGGGCATTAACTTTACAATGTCGCAGTCATGCATTATTTATGGGTGCCGATACTTAACTTGTTAGCTCTGCGAATTGCAATGCGCTGAGCCTGATTTTAAAGGTGCAAGATGGCGTCTTATATACTTGATCTTCAATGACGTGTTTTTTACTGAAGAGGTTTAATCGAGGTCAGTGTGAAACCTCTGTCGAACACCTGCAGTGCATTTTGACTTGATTCTTACTGGGGAAAAATATGTGAATATGTCACAAGCAAAGCATCTTAACATCTGTGCACACGTGTTGAAATACTGTAGGCAAGTTCGGGGCACGTAAATAGTGAGGAGGTTATAACTACCCATTTGTATAGTATCATATGCCTACCCGTTGTCCAGAAGTGGTGTTGACAGTTCTAATTGGCAATGTCCTGTGCGGTCTGCTAAGAATTACTTATGAAAAGAGCAGCTTAAATTTGCAAACTTTTTTGTAAAGAATTGTGCTGCCAGAAAAAGTTCAGCCGTGATTATACCCGCAAAAGCATCGAAATTGAATTCTAGTCTACAAATGTTAAGGGTTTTGGTTTTCAGTTTACATAGTTGGTCGCACATACTACCTCGTACCAGTTTCCTTTTGTTGATATTTATCTGCACTGCCTCTACTCGTTTGACATCACATTTTAGATGGAGAACCCCATATATCACTAGGAAAAAGATTTTGTCATGGTTCGCCATATGTGGTGAAACCCACCACTACGTAGGCAAAACTCCACGTTGGAAAAACTTGAATATGAGGGGCCTTCATTGGTGCGTTTGAAATTCTGCTAGGGAGCAGTATGGGAAGAATTTCAGATCTTGACATAAATTTTATTCCACTGTCTGCTTTTCAACTTTGGTAACAAACGTGTTTTACAATAGAGAGATAAACCTGGAATTTGCATACCGTATAGAAGGCAGAACTTTTCTACTGCTACTGGGAGTTGCCATATTAATCAACATGAACCAGTTCTGTCCAGGCTGCAAGTTATTTTGTCAGACATATCAGGGTTTTCTTCTAGTAGGTGGTGCATAAACATTAACTGGATGATGCACTACCACGTGTGCCGCCTTTAAGACAGTTGTATATGACTAATAACAGCTGTCTGTCATGATCCCTTCAGGCAATCATTCAACCTAAGGCAGTTAAATGCATGATTAAGAATGTTGTCAGCAATGCAGGGTTGTTCTGAGCAAATTTGTGCATCACTCTTTAAGTGACATACACTGAGGCCAACTTCCTATTGCGTAATGGAGCAACTGATTCAGTTCATATACAGTAATATTGTTGCCAATAAGGTTCAGTTGCGTCGTCTTGGTCATGCCTAATTTCCAGTTCAGTTTCAGCGGCGAATATACGCCCGCTGCTCGCATTTCTATCGCATATTTGCGGAATAAGATAGGGACGAGATTTATGGTGTTTTTGAGGAGATAAAAGCAGGGGCCTTCGAACCAACGAGTGATTACAGGAATTAATTCCGACGAATGTATAGCCAGCAATCTATCACCTTGAATATTACTCGCTCGTCTCGTTCGGTGCTCTTTGCCATAATTAATGAGATCAGTTCCGCTTTGCGAAAATATAATAAATCCTTACATTAAAATATCATTTAATTGTTCGTGTTATCCCGAGCGAGTCATTGCCGGAGCCCCATTCGCTGGCGCAATTCAAACGAAAATCCCAAACTGAAATTAAAAGCGGGGCATGATTTATAGCGATGTCGTCGTGTCGTGCTGATAGGTTTCGTCATATCGTGCTCGTTCACTTCCCACCCCAGCCCGTGCTAATAATGTGGAACGGGCACCGAGTTTAGCTTTCGTATCGTTTATACCATTGATCATAATAATTATTAAATGCCGCCGTGCTCTGTTGCGCCCATTGTGATCGACCGAGCGTTTAATCCAATGGTAAATAATTAATCAAATGGGAAGTTAGCCCGGCGGCAGTGTGCAAACTTTTGCTTTTGGGGTTGATCCGAAGAGGATTTAAAGCTGGATCTGCAGGTTTCCACTTTTTGGCGAACATGTTTAAGAAAGCTAAGATCCATCCCTGTGTTAGCTTGCAATACAGACTCGAAGATCGTTCCAATGATGGTTCGATCCTAGTAACTATAAACCCAATGAATTAATGTCAAGACAGTCATATAAGCTGTAATAACAAGAAACAAAAACAATTTGACATAGATGGGGCATCTTTGTTAAAGATGGATTAACCTCTAAATAGAAATAGTTCAACGTGTAATTCCGTGTAAATATGCAAAATAGGACAACGTTTTGGTGATTTCGACATTTTCACTGCTATATTACAGAAGGTTTAGATTTTAAAAATTTTGCGAAACACGTTTTCATAAACCTGGATATTCTTCCAGGGTTTCCACGACCAGGAGAACCAGGGATTTTGGGTGGTCATGACCTCTCTAAGAAGTGTCAAAATAACCCATTCTAGGCCTAATTCCACAAAACATGTGCCAACCAACCATGCACCCATTAGTGTCAACCAACAAATGGTCTTTAACAAATATAGAGCTGAACTGTATGAATTAAGGGCCATTATAGGCCGTTTGAAAAATCCCTGTGAATTTGGGGACACCCCTGCACTCCATTCAAAACACCT
>JAQFYZ010000385.1:0-45546 GCA_034695085.1 Cylindroiulus punctatus
AATATTTTATTTGAAATATTTTATTACGCAAATTCGAACAATGCAATTTCGTTTCACAAAACACAAAGAGGAAAACTGAACTATGAATTTCATTAATCTTGATTTTTAGAAAATGCAATACGTTATATTTCTCATCACTTCATCAATTGTTCATTTGGCTATTGGTATTCCCTTTTTATTATTCCATGTGATCGTGAAGTACTGTATATACTACATGTAGTTCGAACGTGTACCTGTATTTTCAAAAGCTACAGTACGCCCCTGTCAAAATAAATGTTGTATCTCACTTGTATAGCGTGGTGTACCACACAAAATAATTAACTATTTTGGTAGATTGACTAATGATGGAACTGTACAAGGTAATGAAAATGGTAAAACTAGTCGCAACCATGCAAGTAAATAATTTAAATTTGTTTCAGTGGCGTCAAAATTTAAACTCGATGTCGAGCGTTAATGATAGATTAGCCATAGTATGGACAAAAAAATTATCAATGTTGCAATAAAAACGTTTAACAGAAGGACGATTTTTTTACTTCTTCCTATACTGTTACAGTAGTTGTGCTGTTTTAGACTGTGAGGTCAAGCCTAACCAAAACTAGTTATTTTCTCTCCTGCCGAATGTGCTCGAAATTCCATAATATCCTAGTGTCGAAAACTTAAGTGTGAGGTGAGTTTCGGTGGTCACCACAAAATCTTTCCACGTGTTCGTCCTTTCTAACTATAATGCACATAAATTCAGAGAGTGCGATTGTCTACTACGCCGATACATGTAGTATTAACGTAAAATATACAATGTAGGTGGCTTGAATCGGCTGGTCGTCGTCTGAAATTGTATATACGAAAGTTTTCGGAGTTATACATATACATATTCAACGCCTTGAATTGAGTTAAATATGCTATTTTTCTGTTGTAACTTGTACGTAAACGTATTGATTGTACCTGCATTGTCCATTTCAGCTAATCATAAATCTTAATTGTAAATCTTGCCTTTATAATAATACATGTACAGCGTAACGAATTTTTTACTTTACTTCCCATTATTAAAACCTTGGGTCGTTAAATGATCCATAAAATTATGACGTGTAATTTATTCTTATCCTTTCAGGCGCCTAGCCCGCCTATGCCAAAAAAAATTACGCTATAAAAATTACTCAGAAATCTGCATAGGATACCTTACTGTCCAAGTTAAATTCATTAAAACTAATAATTAATATAAAGTCGCCTTAACAAACTTAAGTGAAATTGGATTAAAGATTAAAAATTTAATTCGGTCAATCTTAAACATGAACCATGACCAGCTTTTAAGTGACGCAGACTAGCAATTGCATAGTACATCTGCATACACATTTGCTAGTCGGTTAATTGCCTTTTTAAAGTTTGTAAAAATCCAAGACCTGTCAGCCTGCCATCATGATGAACATGTCCGTCATGTGAATTTGTAAAAGAGTTTTTCAGCTTTCCCTATATGCTCATTAAAAACATAGACTAATATTATAGCTACAGTTAGTTGATCCACCAAATATTGCATTTTACTTTTAAAAAAACCAGATGATGGAAAAAATGTAAAGGGTTCTTCATTTTCTAACGCAAAATCATAGTTCGTAAAATGACGACAAGGTGAAATGAATTTTATTTTCATAGATACGTACAGCCCTGTAAAACAATTCAATTAAGTTTACGAAAATATCGAACAGGCAAAAAACTAAATTACATGCATGGATCAACTAGATACAGGCTATGCCATAAACCATACTGTATTTCATGGTCCATTATGCTATCAAGCACATTGGAGCCACGCAATAATTATGATGCTATGACTCATAATTCCATCACCATTCCCTAGGGGGAAAAATAGCATCAAAAATACTCTTGTACATCGTCGATGTTTTTCATAAAAAACACATATAGAGAGACAGCATCAACTCATATAGCCTCTTCAACATTTTTTGTCCGCATATCTATGTGCATTTGAAACTAATTGTGAGCACTTGAATTTAAATGAAATTTAAAAGAGGTTTTGCTTCGTGAATTATGAGGTAGGTGGAGGTCAGAGACTAGCGTTATGACGTTTTACAAAATAAAGAACCAATGATGGTGAAATCAAAAATATGACTAACACGTCGTGATTGGAAACATGCATCGTTTCTTGAGGTGCATGCACACCTACACCCCGGACCTGACTTTTAGTTGCATACCTAAAAATAACGAAGATGTCACTATTTTCACATTCCATTATTTGAATTTTGTGGAAAAATTGCTTTTTTTTCACTTCTGAAAACGTAACTAGTAATCACACAGTAGTGGTAGTCTAATGACGCCATATCTGATCCGGGTATTAATGCGATGACTGTGTTAATGATTTAACCTGGGTGGGAGTCAAGCCGGTGTCAAAACCATAAAATTAACGACACATTATAAGGGAAAAAGCATTTAAGAAAATTTGTTTACGTTTATTGTCATTTAATCATTTATGGACTTGGAAGATAGTGAAGGCTGTTTAATGTCGAAGCTTAATTACAATTTCGTCAGCAAAGTTAACAACGAATATCAATTAAGGAAAAAAGTATTGGCGTGATACAGAATTAAAAACGGATAACGAACATACAAGTACAGCTGTACAAACCACAATATTTCTTGGAAAATAGGCTTAATTTGCCTCACCTTGATTTAAAAAACGCATGTTCAATTTTTGTTCTATACATGAAATTTGTCCATTTATGATGTGCATGGTACTCGTATAATCATACAGTAGTTTATATAGCTCATAAATTAATTGACTTTCTTTAATTTGGACTGATTTCATTTAAACAAACTAAACTTGTGTGGTTTTGGATAGTAAAAATAAGTATCGAGTGATATAGCACAGTAAATGGATTGATGCGACACAGTGTAAAAAGGCGTGGGTGAGATAAAGGATCTTTGAACATTGTAAATCCGTCTTTTCAGTCAAGTTTCAAAACCGCCCACCTGCTATACATGATGGAATCATTTTTAAGAATCTTGGGGAATAGACGACCGACCCAAAAATTTACAGAACTTGGAATCCATACGCAATCTCCGCCAAGTCATCCATACGTTTTTTCGAATGTTACTGCAATGGCATTAGTGACGCCACTAATGACAAATTGCATGACTGCATGCATCAGTCCATGCTGGGGTTCGAAGCAAAGCAATTGCCAAAGAAATATCATTGTGAAGGACACAAAAATAACTGGGTCGAAAAAAAATTGGGGAAAAAATTCAAGGGCTATGACTACTCGTGTATGTGCAAAGGTCTGGTCGCAATTGGTGATTACTTGTTCAAAATATATAATTCTCATAAAAACTTTAGAAAAATCACGTCGAAAATACACTGTGCATTATCGAGCGAATGTCATTGTTTTTGGAAATTGGAGAGAGCTTCAGGGCAACTAGTCACGGTGTTGATGAGAGCCTTGAAAGTACACATTTAAATGAAAAGTAAAAAACCTGGACACTAAGTAAAGTTAAACCAGTATTTTATTAGACGGAAAGATACCCTATGTCGAAATGGTCATTCGTAAAAATTGTATACTCACGCATGTTTAAAAAATCCATGAACATATTATTTATTATTCCGTAAAATTTTATAACAAGTCAAAATTTTATATGCATGTTTAAATGCATCGCAAAAGATGAATACTAAATGTACTAATACAAGTGCATAACGGATTTTAGTCTCACATACACTCTATGCAAATGTTTTGAAACTATATACACACCCAATGGGTACATATGTTGATTGCACGTGTATCCTTGACATGTGTTCCTACGGGTATATAAGAGTCTACATTTGTCATTTCATCCCTTTGGATACATAAGCTTATATGATACATGGGGTGCAAATGTTCATTTGTGCCCCACAAAAACTGCATCAGAAGTCAGAAGTCATCAGTGAGTCAGAAGTGTGTCCCAACTAAAGGCAAAAGGGATAATGGCAGTGTAGCAAGTCTTTAACAAGATACCCAGGGTAGGGCAAGTTCCGATCGTTCAAAATTTATATTATAGCTTTGTAAAGTTAGATCATGCAATAGTCCCAATTTGAAAGTATAGAAGGGCAAAAGCGACTGATTTTGCAACACCTGCCATACAGGAAATTCGAAACAAATTCGCAGAAATAGTTCCTGTTACTAAATGAACCGTTTTTTAAAAACTACATGTAATTTCGTCTGGGTGAAATCCAGAATAGTCAATGCTCCAAATTTACACAACATCTAATATTTCAACCCCACTTGTCCAGCATGACATCACTCATAGTTTTAAAATTATGTCCTTCTTGGAGTTTTTATATGTGTATAACCTAACCTAACTTATTCTAACCAACTAAACAGTAAAATTACGATCACCACGAAAACGTTTATGTACGACCAAAGGGTTGTTCATAAATAGGCGTTTACAATTTTCCAATTGTCAGACTCTCCCCCTCCTCCCCCCCACTGGCCCCCTAAGCCCCCCTTAGCCAACTTACATGTACATAGCAATTTGCAAAACTTTATTTTTTAAATAAATTTCGACTGTTAGAGACATTTGCAATAGCTAAAAAACTGTTTTGTTATGTAAAACGCAACATACATGTATGTTCGAAGCTTCAGGCTCTGGGTTTTCCCAATCGATTAACCATAAAAGAAATCAGTTGTACATTCGACTATTTAATTGACGTTACAGAAGCTTTTTAGATTTGTTTATTGACGTTAATTCTTAGCATACTACCGCCCATCCGTTCCATTTAGTGACTTTGTCCAGAATTCAGGAACTCCCTTCCCTTAATCAGCGCCTTCTATTCCTAGCCTGGCTAAAAACTTTGACCATGAATAAAATTTGATGCAAATTTCCTCCTAATAGATATTGTGATTTCGTATACTTGCATGTATGCTCTGTAACTGCCTGCATATCTTATAATTTAAAAACAGTCTTAAGTAAACAGATCTAAAATAAATCACGTACATCACGTACATGTCAACAATGTTTAGCACCTGCGAATCATTATCACCCTGAATTTACAATGTACATGTACATGATATATCCAAACATTTGCAATCCTACTAAAAACAATACGTTTTAATTTGGATAGCTCCAACAGTATCTAGGCCTATCGAGTACGTGAGTGACAAAACTTCATTCCATGCATCATGGTCGCCAATATCAATTAAAAGGTAAATTAGAAATGCATTTGTGTTTTAAAAGGTCATTGTCAGGCAAGAAGTATTGCCAATCTTTAAACTTGTTATACCCCGTATACATGAAAAAAAAGTATGGAAATAAAATTTCTATTCAGCGATTATCTTTATGCGGCCCTCGACAGTTAAGGCCAACTGTCAAAAACATGACTACAGTCATCGTCACTTCATGCATTTTAGAAAATTCATGGAAAACAACGAGCGTGTGTGATGTCAGGTCAATAATTTAAGTTCTACATCCATGTCACCTTAGTATTGATAAACGATTAACTGATTAATGTACAAAAATGCCTGTAAAGCCCAATTTCTGCGAGGTCTACAGTGGCTAATCCAGGATTAGACTAATTTATAATTTTTTGTAAGTATAGTAGAGGCCTACCAGTTAAATTAGGCACTATTTTTCAGCCCATCGCACAACGCTAATCCAATTTTCCAAATCTATCGTTGAACATTTACAATGCAATATATGATGCAAATATTAATTAAAAAACGTCCATGGTAGTGATACTTACCTTGAATTGCGACGATCCCCCGCTATGAGATGTTAAATAGAAGAAAATATTTGCGAAACATTTGAATTACCGAGTGACTCATGCAACGTGCATGTTTTGGACATTTGCACCTGTTCGTTGTAATTACAGACTAATTCTTCCGACCTCATGTTATTTTAAACGAATACGGTCATCGTGCATTGTAGTCCCGAGTAAACAGCATTCTTGCAACTTCATTCTATTTCTCAATGGACCCCCACAGAAAAGCGATTTCTCCTAATTTAGGTCACAATAGGATGACACAAGAGACAAAATAAGCTAAACCTTACCAAGAATAGCTTATCTTACACAAACGAAAACCAACGAAATGCGCGCCGAAAGAATAGGTGAAAGTGCATCAAAAGAACTCCCAGTATAGGGTTAAAGCCTTGACATAAAAAATTCGGGAAATTCAAATAGATTTCAGTCAATTTGCAAAATAAAACATTAATAACGTAAACATTTGTTACATTTTGTTGGAGAATGGAAACTTAAGGAAGGTTGCAACGGCTCACTATACACCAAAAGTTGCATCTAGAAAATTCTCAAGTTACTGCTGTTAGCAAAAATATAAGGCCTATACAGACCTCTTCCCTAAGGCAGCATTAGTCATCATTGCCAGCCCCCCTTCTAAACTTTTACAAAAACGTTACCAAAATTATTGGTTTTTAAGCATTCATTTAAAAATATTACTAACAATGAAGCGAATACTCAATACACATTTGGATACTACATATCATAATCAATAGTATTCCTAATTTAAACGTGCACAAAACAATGGTTGTCTATAGTACGCAGTGCTGACACCTGTCCTGGATGTTGAATTTTTTATGGATTTTTCAATTTTGCTTTTTTTGAGTGTTTAACGAAACCTAACCTAAAGTAACTTATAAAAGGTAAATGCATTTTATGTATTTAGCTACCCCACCGCTAGGCAATCACTGTGATCCTACGAGCTGGTAGGAGAAGTGTCTATTCAGGAGCAGGGCCGTAACGCATAGGGCCATAGGCGAAATGTTTTTGCAGTATGTTTTATCTTAACCCAGCGCTTTACAAAAGAGAAATGATGATCACATAATTTGGCTAATTCCTATTTGCACAATAGTTATTTTCTTTGATAGCATTGCTTACAGAGATTTCCAGTTTGGTAACTGCAGTCTGCATAGAAAGCCATGTTTTGAACACGAACTTGTCGTACACTGCATTTTAGAGAAAATGAGAAAATCAGTACAAAATCAGCGCTCACAGACACAAAGAAATTCCTGAGAGGATTCCATCATCAGCAAATTATTTTGTTATGTTGTGAAAAAATTGTCAAATTATCATTCTGATTCTTATTGTATAAGAACCAAAGAATAATAGACAATGCTGACATTGACGAGTTTGTTGGTCTATACCCCCGTTGTTAATAGGGGTCAACATTTTAATGTCCATTTGCAGGTCTCCTTGAACATATCAAACCATGGACGTCATCAAAAACCATTCCCTTTTAAAAGTATAGTGACTGAATGTCCCACTGCATGGCACGAAGAATGTCGTTCATGTAAGCAGACACCTCCAGGCATTTGTACCGTTTTGTTTCTCGGAAAATTAAAACACACTTCTAGAAAAGTACAGTAAGAATTTGATAGACAAAGCAATTAACTTAACAAAAACAAATCCTTTATCTTGCTATCATTAACCTCTTATTTGAGCCTTTTAAATGTACTATTTGCAAATTTAATTCAGATGGAATATATCCGACGAGTCTTGGTTACCTCACGGAATCAAGTTAAATGAACATCAAATACAATATTTCGCATCCCGAAATACATGTATTCCAAATAGCATACATAAAAATTATGAGTGTGTACGTGTATAATCAAATCTACTCCAATGCCAAACCGGCTAAGTGATGAAATGAAAGAGTCCTTTCACCAAGTCCTAATTCAGCTTTAAGATTGGCAAGCCCAGCAATTTCTAGGTTCGAGGTGGATGTGAAAAAGACAAAGACTATTCAGATGAATGTCATGATTACTGGTGCAATAAGTTTGGCCAAAGAAGCTTAAAGCTCGATGCCGAAGCATCGCCTTATAATTAAGACACCTTCTTCAAACTTTTCGTGTGAAAAGGTTAAACCTCCCAATCATGTACCCACATTTCTTCTTCAAAACGTAAATGGCGTTTCGCAATTCCGAATGGAGAAATACACAGCAAAGAGCGAAAAATTGCTTTCAGCGAGTAAGTGAAACATTCATTTAATTGGCAAATATATTTCGAAAACATATAATTGACACTTTTGCTTTTTCCATTACTGCGTGTAACACTAACATAATTTATGGAGAAGAGGTATTGCTATTTTCTAATGCTGAAGAATTCCACCTGATGTTAAAGATGTAATACATGCCAAGCATGAATCAAAATCTTCAACCAGTGATAAAGCAAAATACACTGTATCAAAGTTTGCTTTTTAGCAATGAATCAATCCACTTCGAAATTGGACAATTACTCCGGGTTTCCAATCTTGAAAATTATCACAAATCAGTGAAGCATTGAAGAAAAATGCAAGGAACTGCATTCTTATATGAAGATTAATAATGCAATTCCAGAAAGACAAATTGAACAGAGTTTAATAAAAAAATTCTGCCAGCTGGCATATACTTGTAGCACAGGACGAACAGACTGCCCTATAAATTTTAATGCGTTTATTATCTAAATAAAAACTAAAATTACGATGAAACCGCAATTTATTGAAGCATTTGTATTTCATTACCTTAGTGTACAAAATATACTACTATTTTAGACGGAACAAGCATTAATTAAAAGCATTGACGGGATTTGCAGGAACGGTGGGTCTTTAACGTCCATCTCCATACAAAAGCAATTTTTAGCTTACTATGACGCCCAACTCGTGCCAACGATTATATACTGTACAGCCAGAAAATTATTCATGCAATCCGAATTAACCCAAAAGCCAGAAAACCTGATTGCACGAGCCATGACTCAAAACTTGCTTAAAATGACAAATGTGGTTAAATTATTGAGTTTTAAGTTTGTTCCTTAGCAGTTAAACTTGGAACCTTTATTGTTTAGGGAATTAACGAAGTATTTTGCATTAATGTGAGCGTATAAGGTCATGTGCAAAGCGTATTTTTCTGAAAGTAATTACAAAAAAATGCGGTTTTTAAATTTTTATCGCTGAGAAAACTTATGTTAACACGGCCTTGTAAGTTGTATTCGCATTATATGCATACAGCATGAAATTGAAAGTAGCTGATATTCGCTTCAAACATGTGCAACTTTTAAAAACTCAACATCCCTAAATAACTATAAATCAAAATTAAAATCTTAAGGAAAAAAAAATGCAGTATTTAACGAATATACATTTTGACAGTGTACAAAAGTGTAGATGTTGCTCCCCGCTCCATCGACGATATGATGAGAAGTTAGCATCTCCTAATGACTTACTTCTAGGCTGACAGTGATTTTTAGCGGATTGGCGACAAATGCAACATGATCTTTGAAGCTTGTGTAACAATAGTCAAAGAGTATACATGCAAAAGATCAATAGTAATGCACTTGTACACCCTTGTTCATTTGTTAGGCTTGGTTTTCGTTTGGCAGCATAGGATGCAAGTTCCACGTAGTAAATAAGGACTTTATAATTTTTTGACACACTTCTTCCAACACGCTCGTACACCGTCTTAAGAAGGATGTACATGTAACTACCATAAATCAAAAGGTATCGCATCATCCCAGATCAACAATGTGTCATGAAGAAAATGTAAGAAATGTCCCTTTATGAATTTTAACTAAAACTTGTAAAAATATCTTGGGTGAAAAAAATGCTCACAGACTCGTTAAATAAATGGCTTTTGAATCCTCACCTTTCTCCTATACGAGGCGATGAGCAACGTTTTTCAATACGTGACTATCATGTTTAGAGTACTCTTATTACTTGACGCAATCATACATACTGTATGGAGAATATTTAAGGACTTCATCAAATTGAAAGCATTTATTAAATTTTACGAACACCCTATGCAACGTTAATTTGCCCCGTGGTTCAATGCCGCTATATATCAACACTTAAGCTGAGCATGAAGATATATAAGCCGTTCTTAAATTGTAATAAAGACAGTTTTTTACCCGTTGACACTCAAATCAATTTAGTTCTTTAATTCTATACTGTTTGTAGAAAAAAGAACGAGAGTGAGTGGTTTTGTATCAACAACAGTATTCACCGAAACTTGATTTATTTTTATACATGTATAGTGGAATACATAGTATTTCAATCGTTTGTGAAGTATCATGATACAAATTCCCTTCTTTCTCTACTTCATTTAAATTGAGGCAGGAAACTCGTTTGATATCTTGCAGATGCGAATTTTAAAAACTGCCTACAACAGTCACATCATCCAACTAAACTATGCTCATAAACTTATGTAATGAACTTTAATTGGGATAGTTTCAAGAAACCCATGCAACAACTTCCTGATACGTGTAAATGAATTCATAACTGCGTTGATGGTTTGCATTCAGCGAGTAAATAATGGTATTGGTCTAACTTAGCTTCTTTACATTCTAGAAAGCAGTATCTTTCCTTGAATGTTTTTACGTGTATATTGTTTCATTTTTAACAACTTAATGATAAAATATCACGTTGTCATTTTCTGTCTACAAAATTTCGTTGAATATTTTTTAATGTAATAAAGCGATGTCATGAATATTATTACACAACATGTTCTGAAATATAAAGAACTTTTACGTAACTCCATTTCCAAAAAAACAAAATTTCCGTTTTTCCACCGACATTTCTTTTCGGCCGTTCTAAAAGTGGAATTAGGATAAAACTAGGTTTCCAAGATGCTCGATAAGTTTTTCTTTACGCAATGTTTGCATATAAAATATCATGAAATCTCAAGAAACATTGTACTCGATTATCTAAAAATCTACAGGTGATTTTTACTTATCCTAGATTTCAGTAGTGAAGTTCGTATTCCTTGTAGATTGTCGAGCTGCACTTGCACCTACATGTATATAATCATTTGCTATAGTGGAAAAAATGAAAAACTGACTCAAGGACTTGAAATCAATGTCGACTTTCTATACATGTAAGGTCTCGGTATTTCTTAAAACGAATTAAGGGGGTTAAAATACATGTAGTTAAAATCCACATCTCATTTTAATTTTTACGGTCACTGGTTATAGCCAATTTTACCATGTGTAGGAGCTAGAGTGCAGTGATGTCATTTTATACAGTGTGAAAATTTTGAAAACACTAAATTTAATGGCTTTTTTTGTATAATATCAGACGCATTATGACATCATTTCTAAATATAAACAGGGCTTTTACGCGTCTAAGAACTTCATTTGAAGACAGCATTTTAATGATGAAATTTAAACAGTTAAGATGTTTTAAAATTTTTACTGCCCATAGACAAATATAGTCAGCAACATGCCATTAAGGTTAACGAAGTTACTTAGCAATTCATACGGGTATGAAACGCGGTAGTTAATTGATGTCTATCAATATGTGAAACATGCATGTACATAAAACCTTAATAATCAAATAACTTCAAAAATGAGCAAAACGTAGGCTTACTGGGACTGCATTACGTATACAGTGTTGCATAACATGAATGGTATTGCTTAGTTGAGACCTATATACCATATTCTTAGTCGTGGGCCAAGACAAAACAAAGGTGACCTTCCTTTTACCTGACGGACACGAAAGTCTTTGATTGATCATTCCTAAGAATTGATAATGTACGATGGTGCCTGGGTGTTTCAGATTTGAAAGCGAAAAAACACCCACATATTTATAAACGAATTGTCATCATCGACTATTACTGCATATATTATTTGTGGGACGGAACCTCATTTCCGGTTCTACAAGCATTTTAAGAGACCAATTTTATCCCAAAATCAAGCTTTGCGTAAATGTATTAAGTCCTCTTAAATGTAAACTAGAGTAACCATCAAATGCATGGATAACGAGCCATCAACATGATACTGGTGATCAATTGGAACTTTACTAGCATATATGTACGACTCGTATAAGGACGGCGATTAAATAAAGTAAACATCTGAATATAAATGCATAAGATTCCAAAGAATTAACTTTTAAAGACATTAGCTTGGAATGTCGTTTGGTTTTTTCGTGCTATAAAATCATAAACAAGATAAAAAGCACGATAAAGAAAAATAAAGTGAATGGTAGTGAAGTAATTCAAATTTGATTTGGGCTTCAGTAACTGCGAGGATGGAAATGAGAATAAATATGCTACTTATACGTGGAATACGTTTATCCCCACGTAAGTTTTTTGATTTCTAATTTCATCCTATATAAGTTTTCACGTCTGCGTTTTTTTTTTAAAAACACTTAGCATCATGTAAGCACATAACCCGGTAAGTACCCCTTATTCCCTTATTCCGCTTATGCAACAACAAGGCATTTAGGAATCCCAAGAGACGGAAAAGGTACATGTACATTGTAGCTACCGATGGGGCCAGAAACAATAAACACATTTATTAGGTCGCTTGGGGTCTTTGACCACTGGCACCAGCCCCTGTTGGTGTTCCGCCCACCCTACCTTTGCTGAGCTTGGCGTGGGTTCATTCGGGGCTCAAAAGCATTGTTTAGAAAAGTTCACTGTAAGTTACTCACCTACTCAACCTTGCAGACCACAACATTTTGCTTGTATGATTGGAGTCAGCTTATGGGACACTAGAGGAATATTTTCCAAAATCGGTCCGAATTTTGCAAATCAGCCTGTATATTTTGTGAGAATCTAGCAGTTGACAAAAACGAATAAATAAAACATGCAATGTGCCTTAATAAAGTGTTGTTTGTCATATACTGAAGTTCCCTTAACATGGAATATTCCACATTGCAATGGACAACAGGTCCTTTATAGTGGCAAATAAATATAATATAATAAATATAATAAAGCAGTGGCGATCCCAGGGGTCAGGACCCCGTCCACTAGATAGATTGGAACCAAAAAAGAAAAATTCATACTAGACAAAATGGTTAATAAATCGAAAAAATCTTAATTGATGGAATAGAAGTAAAAGACAATAATGTTTACTACACGTGCAGGATTAGGCCTAGACCTGGAAAACAAAAGCACACTAGAATTCCAAATTCCTAGGGCTTAATGCTGATTCACAGTATAGCCATGCAAGGTGGGTCATTATTTATTTATTGAATCATCGAATTTTGAAACAAATTTCTCCGACCATTAGAAATTCAAAAGAATTAGGCATACACCAATTATGAAAGGCTGTAAATATTGCTTATTGCGCATTTACATAATGTAAATGTTTTTGAAATTGTCATACATGTATAATTAAGTAGACACTGCGCAGCACCCCCCAACAAAAAAACCTCCAATTTTACTAAAAAATTCCTTTTTATTGGTAATTCAAGGCGGATAAGAAGCCTTCCCAATTGTAGACAAATGGGCCAGATTTCATATATGAGGGTGACAAATTTTTGCAAAAAAATGCAAGAATGTGAGCTGGTTTTCCAAATTTTGCAAAAAAATGCAAAAAAAGGGAACTGATTTTGCAAACTTTTTGCAAAACAATACAAAAAAGTAAACAGGTTTTGCAAATTTTTTCCAAAAAAAATGCAAAAAAATGCAAAGAAGTGAGCTGGTTTTGCAAAAAATGAACAGCTTTTGAAAAACGTTTTAAAAAAAATGCAAAAAAAATGCACTAGTTTTTGCAAATATTTTTTTTATACATGTATATTTAGGCCTCCATATACATGTACATACTGTACATGTGCTCACTGCAGACTTAAAAAGAGGTCATGTCATAAATTACCGTTTCGATTATATAATGGTCAAATTTTGGTGACGGACCCCGTTTGAAAAAAAAGCTGAATCCGCCCCTGAAAAGAGCTGAATAACTACATGTACATGAAGGTCCTGTATGTTGTTGCAATAGTTTACGTGTATTTAAATGGAAAAGTACCTTAATCAAACAATTTTAATTTAGTTAGTCACGTACATGTACGTACTGTACTTTAAAAATATTAACACAGTTCAACAAAATCGAAATAAATATTTTTGGAAATATAACTTCGATACATCTGCTACGATTATCAGCATATATATTCCCGCCTGCACTGCTGATATCTTGATCGATCAGCGTGGTAATTGAATAATTTAAAATGATACGATGACGAATCAAATTGCTAGCAACACAAAATCGGTAATTTCCCACCGTGGAATGACTTTGATTTGAAAAAGTTGATATATTCGCACGTGTGCGGATAGTTGAAATTAAGCTGTTAGACATTATACAATGTAGCTACATGCACGTATACATTTGCATACCTCGCCATTGGTTGGCAAATATTGCATCAATGCAGCAATCAGATCAAATTGTTCAAGTATTACATAAGAATTCGACATATTCTGTGGCCACTGAAGTCCTACTAAAGTCATTAAAGCCTAGAGGGTGAAGTCCTTCAGGTCTGAGGGTAAAGTTCGTGAAGTCACTGCAAGACTGGGCGAATTCAGTATAGTTTACAGACTGTCGATCGACTTCCGGGATTTTGATGGACGTAAAAAACTACATGTATGGCCTTATTTCAAGGACTGCAGCCTGACTTCACAGACAATTCATACAGTGGTGCGTCAAGGACTTCGATATTGGACTTTATATAATGTATTTGAAATAAATTCGTTTGGAAAACAGCCAGGACAGGCATGTGACCAGCTATATCACATTTTGTCACATCCAAGAATTGGACATTTGTTTACATTTTGTCACATGAAAATATCGCATTTGTCACATTTTGTCACATGAAAATATCGCATTTGTCACATTTTGTCCCATACAAATGGTATGCAATTGATTCTTAGTTCATCAAAATTTTCACAAAATATACTGTATTTGCAAAAATGTTACATTACATTCATTTTTTCCCCTTTTTACACACGTTTTGGATAACTGATTTAAGTTTTCATCAGCTAGCTCTATTGCCGCCTTGGCGCTTTGAATGATGGCATTTGCAGCTTCTACTTTTACGGTATCTGTGCGGCTAGTATTGCAGGCCTCATGTAACATCTCCATTTCTGCAAGCAACATTTTTTTGGGCTTTTTCCTTCTTTTTAGTAATTTCCTCTTCATCAACATACTTTGAGTTCAGTCTCCCTTATAATTATACAGATAAGTCATACATAAGATGTTTCCCACTTTATTTGTTGCATTTGTCACATTATTTACCATTTTTTACAGAAATTGTCTCATTTTGTCACATTTGTCACACAGGTTTCAAATTGTCACATTTTGTCACATTTGTCACATTGGCCACATCCCTGCAATGATATGGCTCATCATTTGGACAGCCCTTCATCTCCATAATTATTTATCTACCCCCTAAAATTATAACATGACCCTAAACCTCCCCAATGCGATAAGGGTTAGGCTGTGAAGTTAACAACTCCCTGCCCCATTGAAATTTCAGTGAAGTCCCACTGCAGTCATTGAAGTCTGTAAAGTTAGGTGGAAGTCCTTGAAATCTGCAGTCAGTGTACACAATTTTTAAATCAATTCTATTCATCCTTAAACCTTAATTTTTAACACAATTTTTAAGAATTGCCACCCCCTCGCTGGTTGGGGTTAAATAATTTGTCTGATGCAGTGAATTCATGCAATTTGATAGTCCACAGTCATTCGACGTTATTTTCCACTAAAATCTTTGCATACACATGTGTTACTTATGTGTCCTAACAGCTAGTGGGAACAACCATCAGATAAGTTACCTTTAACGGTATCCAATTCTAAGAAAAGTTGCCTATGCCAAACGTGTACAGTGTATATAGGGCGGCCAGTAAAAAGCAGACAGTGATAATTTATGCTGTCCAGCAGTTCGTGTTAGCTTACCATCATACAATAGCAGTAGTGAAATGTATCGAGAAAGGTTGAATAGCTATTGGAATGCCCAATGACAGCGGAAAATGGCTCACAGCAGTAAGCGAGCACGCAAGGATAAGACATGATTCATAATAGCTAGGTTGGCAGAAAAATGCTCCACTTTTTGCAATTGTGTGACGATTGTTTCAGGATATCCAGGCGTGGCTTTCAATTTAGAAGCTTCATTGAAACGTTAATGGAATGTTTTGCGGTGCAAACGCCGAATTATCTAATGATACGCTCCACTGGCTTTTTAAATACGAACAGGTTATTGGCGACATGGACAACTTTACTCTATCAATTTCCAACCACCGATAAAGATGAGTGACAGGCATGTAGCGCTGTTTAACCTGATGATTTTTTGAAGTAATACAGCAGATTGTATGTTTATATAGCCCATGGGTTCCAGCGTGTTTAATGGATGGAATAATTGAGCGTTTTCTCAATTTAGATTTAGCATTTATAATGGATGACCATTCTGATTGGCAGAAGCCCTCAGAAAATGTCATACCTGTAGTTTAAGATATTTTTTGCGTGGCAAGGTTTGACACCTTTACAGCTACTAGCTCCTGTAAGCAAGAAATTAGAGATTATTAATTAAGTGATTTCTTAATAGAAAATAAAATAGCCATCAGGCTAGAATGTACATGTACTTGTTTGTTAATACTTGGCGCGCCCAGAACATATTACTGTCTTTCCCGAAACTCGCCTCAATACCTATTGGGCAGTATTTCAGAATTGTGAGGTCCAAGGACTTCTGAGAGTCCACAAACATGTTGAGAAACTTAAAATTTCCGATAAATTTACTCAATTTTATTAAGTCTCGCGAGAAAAACTTTAATGGTACAGATACATTTTATTGAAATAATAAATTATCCCTGCCCCAACGTCCACAAAAATGTATATTGTTACCCTACTTACCAAGTATCGGTACTTAAGAATGACACCTGTCCTTAATTATTAAATTACAGGATATCCCATTTACGGACTTTTTATGTTTTTTTATCTTGATTTTGTGTTCTTTATTTAGCTGCCCAACTGTCAGGCAACCACTGCCAGCCTACAAAAGCTGTTAGGAGAAGCCCACTTCTCATAATTATTATCTAGGGCAGAGCAAGGCCAATTCCGAAGTAAAGACAAATAGGCTCACCCTGGTGTATATTAAAATTGGTTCATATAGACAAAGAATCAGTGGAAGAAGCATAACAACTTTCCCGATAACAAATTAATGTGGACCGACGCGACACGTCCATATACATGTTCATGTACACTCAAGAAATTTGACTTCCACAAAAAACACGTTCATTCATTAAAAAAATTCGAGCATGAGACAAGAAATACCTGTCGTCCTGTGCCAAAACAGTTTGTACAATGCGTTCGAAAAAAATGCCCACGCCTTTGTTGCTAGCTGATTGTTAGACAAATGAATTTCCGACAATCCCGCTGTTTAAAATGTCGACTTGTTAAATACATATAAAATTATGTAAAAACATCACACGTTTAAAATACGCCCGTTAATAATTACCAATAAAAAGCAACAATGTTTTGCATATGAACGCACGTGTGCTAATTAATTTTGGTCACTTTCCATTAAAAACCATCTCGTCGATTATTATAAATTCAAACAACGTAAAGCTGTAATGGCGGTTGATTAGCTCACAGGCGAAATATATGTATAAATATATAAATTACGTCACATCATATTTATGGAGAACTTGAATTTTAATGTAGCCTTCGAATCATTTAAGGAATCAAACTACTTCAGAAGCATAACCGGATCAATTGGTGTGAAAATGGATACAAAAACTGCGTCAAGCATGGCAGCAACTTAAGATTTCAATATGTGAAACTGATAGGCTATTATATAACGGTTTAATTTTCCACGAATAAACTTTCTAAAAGGTTGGTAATTCCACTTAAAAACAGTAATCGTATCTCTGCCTTGACCCTCATGATCACTGGACTGTCGTTCCACCGGATCGAGTTACTTTTTCGGAAAAGTAGGCTACACCGAACCTCCTTCAACTTCCCGCTATAATCTATCAGTTTACCTGCATTCAAGTGTACAAGATTTTGACATTTTTCCGATTGCAATCGAACCTGTGCTTGCTTGGCATTGGTACGGACAACAGTCTTTTGTCCATGACTGGAAAAGTTGGCTCAGACCTGCACCTTGATCAAGCCTCGATTTTAAATTTGTGAATACGTGATGATTATGCATTAATTATAGAACGAAAAACTAAAGCAAGGTCATTTCAATTATCACGTGATGTGAACAGGGGTGGCCGACGCGACGCCAATATACAGTGTATAATAGCAAGAAAAATCAAGTAGAGTAAAAGAACATTCATCAAGAAAAAAGGTCTGGTCCACCATGGGCTTTGACTGTCTGGTAATCACCCTGCAGCTAGGAATTAGCTCGCAGAGCCCAAAATTGAAAGCCTCGTGCGAAAATCCTGCTTTCTTGGTAGGAAATGAATCATGGATGATTACCGAAAATTATCCTCGCAAGACATCTTTCTCTGGAGGCACTCACTGGGAAACTCGTCTCCCGTTTACCTTTTAGATCCTGTTCGGAATAAAGATGCTATAGGTGGCGTGTGGGAGGAATTATGGAAGACTGTCTCCATAACTCGGACAAAAAAACTAAAAAACCCGAAAGATCAAACTGCTAAGATTACTAACCTAAGAATGTTCGGGTGAACTTTAGCATCTAGGTGCCACCCCGTGACTAACCCTTCGAAACTACTAAAAACTCTGAAAAATGAATCAATCGCGAATTCCGCTGACAAATTCGACGTCGGCATGTTTTGGATATTGTTTTATTATGCTAATAAATGTGCTTCTAAATCTAAAAACTTGCATTTCGTAGCAAATGCTGTCTCGGTGCCATTACCATTTACCAGTGGCAACATATCAATCTGTGAAGGGTTACAAAGCAGACATGGTTTCTGACCTGTCTTCATATTTCGCCACCCATCACGTCAATAATTGTAGAAAATCGTGCAGAAATTCCGTGAAGTCAAAAAGCCTTTCAAATACCAGAACGTCTTGAAAAAAACAGTCCGTCTGCGAGGCTTTGATTCGCAGCTGATTTCTAAAATATTCCTAACAATAAATTTGGTATCCTATCGTATCAATACAAAATTTGCGAAATCAATTTTGACAAGAGCTCAGCTTACAAATGCACAACAAGTACATTTTGTATTTCATCGCATCTGATTTCGATGTCCACATTCGCGATGATTTTTTTTTGCATTTCTTTGACAGAACAGGTGAGAGCGTTTAATGTCATCTTGTCTTGAGCATCAAGGTGGGATGCAACGTAACCTCACCAAAGATTACTGTCTCTAAGAGGTTCAAAAAATCCCCAATTTGAACCCTAACTTTCAACAGCTTGATGCAAAATCTTCCCATAAGCATTCTCTACAGAATAAGTTACGTTAATATGAGTAAGTCATGAATGTAAACCTGGTTGTGCCCATTTCGACATGATCTGTGGTCACTGCGAATATTCGACCAAGTGATCTACAGGGGAGGTGTTTGTCCGGTTTTAGCAACCTCCGTTAGACCACACTTCCCGAGGAAAGTGCTAATTTTTAAGAAACATAGGATTCCGTCACCATCAGGCGATATACTTCAAGGCAAGTCATGTAAACTCACATCTCTAGCGACTTCTTGTAAGGGTGAATTAAACTATTTAAACAGAGTGTATTCATTGTGTCTCAATTCGATGTCCACAAGGATGATGAGGTTTTGACAGAACATTTTATCTTGTCATAATCATCTTGATGGTATACATCGACCTTCATCTCTTTCAAAGCTTATTGTCTCCTGCAACTGGTTCAAAAAATTCCCAATTGAAACCTAATGTTCCACAGCTTGGTGTAAAATCTTCACATCAGCATTCTCTACACTGTAAGTAGCGAAGAGTTCATAAAAAGCTTCGCATCATTATGCACAACATGAAACAACTCCAACCACAATACATATCAGGTTTCTGAACAACTTTGCAAACGCTTGACCACCTCGAGTGAAAGCGCAAGGGCAGTTTAAGGACAATAATATTCGCATTCAGTTATTCATTAATATATGTGAGGTTTTCATAAAACCAATATCACTGCGAGTCATCGACCAAGTGCGTTTGCTTTTCTAGGTATCCAGCAGACATATTATGCAAAATAACGCAAAAAAAAATCTCGTTGAGATTTAGTAGAAGGTCTCACACTGTGCACTTCCAGACCTATAAACTTTCTCTTAGCTGGCCAGTTTCATCGTAAATACTCAATAGCTACACTTATAGTTTACTAAAACTGCACTGCCCCAGGGAGAGTTGTAAATTTTGATAAACTTGCCTACTATGTCCATTTTAGAAGGCCAACGGTCTGCCATGGGCAAACATGTGACATGTAAGTGTAACTGTCTGGAAAGCTATGGGATACATCGAAAAAAAAAGGGTTTCCCAAGACCCGTTATATTCGTTTTATAGTCTCACAGATCTTAATCTTAACTTTAAATTTTCGAAATGGTAATTTCTCAGATGGCTTAATTTTTAGTTTTCAAATTGTGCAATTATGAAGGAAAGCAATTGCTGCCAACCTAAAAGCAACCGAATGTGCTTCATTCATATTATCATTGCAAATAGTATTGTAAATGTCGATTTAGTGGCCATTTAAAATACTTTTTCGGTCAACCTTAATAAAAAAGACAAGTTTTTTTCCCAAAAAAATACATGTATACACATTGTATGGCTGGAGGAGTTCATGCATGACCCCGTTATCATAGCTTTTTTGGGGCCATATTCAAAAAAGACGTCAGCAGAGGGGTAAAGGGGTTACCCTGGACAACTGCTACTATGATGAAGGCCGTTTGGTTGGGGTATGGGGGGTGAAGGCCACCACGAACGTCCTCATAGCAAACAAGGATAGTAAGTAACAGGCTTGAGATTTTATAGAAATACAAAAATTCAACGTTTCCTGAACTGCTTTGTTTAGCGTTATTTTTCCAGAAATAGGTTCATCAAACTATCTCAAGTTTTTTGAAAAACAAATCTGGGAATCTTGATTGCTTTCCTAAGTTCTCAAGAATTTGAGTAAATTATCCAAATACGCATATTGTAGACGTAGCCTACATCATGAATGGTCCCTTTCGTGAATAATTTGTACCTGATAGTGAGTTGGATTTTTTAATAATTAAGCAAATTTCGGATTATTCCAATGACATTTTTCAATTGTTTTATTAAGATGATCTTTTCATTTGTCATTCAAACAGTTAAGATGTTGCAAGACATTTCATACTACAGGAAACATATATTTAAATTCTACAATTTCTAAAAAAAATCCACAAAAACAATGTGTATCAACAAGTTCCCATACACTCGCCATGTTTTATTCAAGACCTCTTAGCATAATAGGCTGTTGGAAGGCTATTTCCTATTTCAACAAAATGAAGCAGTTTTGGCACTTCAGTTTTTACTAGTGTGAGAGAAAGTTTTAATTTATTGACGTGTTTTTCTAATGAAAGGAATTATCGTGGGGTATGACGATAGCAATAACAATTTTCTCATCTATTATATGAAAAAACGCCTTTTTATGATAATTTTGCATTATCTACAATCGCAGGCGGAGACTTAAGAAAATGCTGTTAAGTACGCAAAGAAACTACTGAAATCCATACTAAAAAATTGTTCCCTTTTTCCTTTGCATTTCGTTTTGGAAGCCATGTCCCCCCACCTTACCTGAATTTCATGCGGACATGGTTCGTGAAACAAGTAATTAATTTCAGATTTCTTTTCATGCCATTGGCCATCTTTCCTTGAAAAGCTCCCCCAAAAAGTCTGTAAGACGGTAAGGCAAAACAAAATAAATTCTCAACTTGACTTGTTTTTTGCTTAATTGCATGCGCTGCCCTTGCACAATATTTTTTGAATTTTTTTAAGGAATCGCACCCTGCCTTGGTTCTAGTACATATATCCTTATGTGATCCAATTACAGGACGGTAGGGCTGGAGTCAAATGTATGCCAATGGAATCCCCTACCGTTTTTGGGACGAGCTATAGCGTTTTTCTTCCAGGTGATTGTCCTCTTCAAATAAATTGATTTCACTTGGCAAGTGTCTGCTTCATAACGAAACGATACGATCGAAAAGCTGGGCAGATCTACATGCGATTGATAATGAAAGCTATTTTAAACACTGACACGAATTCAATTTCGATATATATACTGTACAAGAAGAGTACTGGCTGAATGTTCGTTTCACCGAATTTCAATTAAGACAGAAAGGAAATGAGAAAAAGAAGCTTTTTGAAACGCGAAATTACGAAAATTGATTAATTTTATTGTTCAAATATTAATTAAAAAGTCTCACAGATGCTATGACAACAAAGTCGTGTAAGAAACTTTTTGGCTAAAAATTAAAAAAAAATCTATATACATGTACAACTATGTTTCATACAAGATTTAAAATATCCAATTTGCAAACGTGGTTGTATAATGAAAGAACGGTGGACGGCTGTATATATATTTCATTGAAGAGTCGTCATTCTTCAAATTTTTCAAAAGAAAATGTGATTGTAACTCCTGCAATGTTAATTAACAGTGTTCAAAGTGAACAGCGCGAGATACCAATTTCATTACATTAAACTATACTATGTAACTAAGGTTACTTACATGCCCCGCTATATTGAGAAAGTGAGCTTCTCCTAACGGCTCTTAGACTAAGCTTAGAAGTGATTGCCTAACGGGTGGTCAGCTAAACCATGAATAAATGACATTTTAGGTTGGTATAAACATAAAATTAAAGAAAAAAATCAGAAAAAAAAACTTGAATAAAAGTAGTTTATCCCAAACATACTGATCACAACAACAAAGTTCACATTTTCCTTTGTTAATGGACATACCCATTACAAAATGTATTTGGATTTCTAATAGAAGCCGATTAAAGGTGTTTTGATTCACAAAGGTTTGCAAGTGCTAAGCTATATGTGAACGGAAGTAAAATTAACATTTTTTCCCTCGTAAATGTTCCTCTTTCATCATCTTTTTTCTAGATTTAGCTAAACATTTACGAGTTTCTTACGTGTACACGACGCGTTGTCTTCTTTCCCAACGAATTGAACAAGCTGTTGGTACAGTTTTGCATTTATAGCACAATGCACATTGTTTTTCCAAGTGTTTCTATGTTAACAAGTTTTTCCTCTCTTATTTCTAAGTAAGCTATCGCGTGCTGTGTTTCAACTACGCATCGTCCATTTATAAATTGACATTATGACCCCAACATCTCCCCTCCAATCCATTTTCAACCCCTACCCCTCACATCTTGGACGTCCAATTCCTAGGTTGTATTCCTGAATACTACAAAGGTTAGACAAAAAAAAACCTATCTATTTATTAATTTTGTGTTTTTTATCTACAACTGTCTCAATTCGTTTTGGCTTTTAAAACTTTAAAAGTTTTGAATCATCCAATGGAATTTTATACCATTCATTTATAAGCACATCATCGAGTTACGTTAGAGATGATGGAGCAAACGTAAAGTAAGTACGTCTTATCTAATAATCGATATTTTAAAGATATTTTGCTAAACACGGCAGTTGCTCAAGTCTTCCATGAAACCTCATAGCCAACTAGTCTTGATTCTATTAATCCAGGTCTACACCCCCTGTCTATGATTCTGTTGAAATTTTTGAGTTAAGGTCAGGAAACATACATGCATAGTAACAGTTAGAGAAAGTTTTACCTTCCCTTAACCCCCCTTAACCCTTAACTTCCTCCAAACTTGGACGAAGTTCATGCATGGCCCATATAAGTTGAAGTGAAATATTCGGTATCTGAAAAATCGCATTGTGTGTGTTGTGATAGAACTTCGGACACCAATACGAATAAATGGTCCTCCCTACTATTTAGTATCAGTTCTTCAGTTTTTCACATTGCTCAGGTTATTTTTTATGTTTCATATGTTTTCAGCCCTACATGTAGTTTCTTCATCGGAATACCTCAAACTTGGACACGGCCTTCTTTTCATTATTGACGTCAAGAGTCGGACGCCCTCGATTTCGAGCATTTTTTGTCTCTTGTACCTTATAGCACATGCCTATAATATATGGTTTTGGGCATTCTCCACCTTTAAACGCCTCTTAATGGCGGTCAAAACAACCTTTCGCAAATCCTTCAATGCTGCTATACATGTAGAGCACAGGGGCTATGCAGTGTGCATGTATAATTTGAACCAAAATCAATGCATCCCTTATCCATGCAGGTTATTTTGAGTAGTGCAAATGTGATATTTGGAAACAATTTCGCAGCAGCCAACGCAAACACATACTGCATTAAAATTTATTTAACATAAACGACGTGTTTGTACAAGTGTGACTTTTACGGCGATTGAATTAAGGTCGTTTCATAAACCACCCAAAAAAGTTGCCACGTGAAACACGCACGTTTTCGGTCACCACTCCATGGATCGGACAATGCAGAACTGAAAGCAAGGTGCTAAATCTGCATATTTACGAGGATATGAGGCAGCGCCCGGCAGCCACAAACCAGTTTCAGACCGTTTCTCAAAAACATCGAATATTCATCGCAAATCACCGTTTGATTCCCCAAAACCACCAGTACGTAGTTTTCCCCCGGACCCAGCATCATTTCCCCAAAATCCCAGGTCATTTTTTGTCTAGCAGCCAAAAAGTGGAAACTGCAGAAGGTGAGTGGAAAAAAGTGATGCCCATGAGCAGTCTGTCGAAAGTAGTCTGTCAGGTTAGTTAGGTTGGCCTACATGTTTTCTAATGAGTGTGGTCACCATTCTGCCGGTGCGGAGTGTCCGAGATAAACGCGCCTTCAACGTCTCCGCATTTCGGTTGGTCAGCAAAAAATTCGGCCAGATCGAGTTTGGCATCGAAAGCGTTCGATGTGGACAGGCGCTTGCAAGGTGCTCCAGCAAGGTAAACTGGACCAGTCGTCGACTGGCAGCCCGAGTGTTTGGCGAGGAGCTGAGCAGCTGAAAAATCAACAGGGATATACAACGGGGCTGAAATTCGGTGGAGAAGGTGGTTAACCGGTGCCGAAATTTCGCTATCCAAACTGGTGAGTGCGAGGAAGACCATGCGGAGCTGCGGTGTCTGAAGAGTGCCTGTGGTTTTTGCCGTGGCTGGGAGGAAGCGAATCACCAGTCATCTCCGAGTGTGTGCGAGAGTGAGAGTGGTTGGTGTATGCGTAAGAGCGTCCGTGCAAGACAGCAAAAAAAGCATAGTGAAAGGATGCGAATGCAGGCAAATGGGGGAGGAGAATGTGGAGAATTAGGAGGAGGATCGGCGGCCAAGGCAGGGGGGGAGGACGAGCAACGGTGACCTATTAGTGCGCAACAATGTATAATGCAATGGACGCCATTGTAGTCGTAGTAGGTTGCAATCGGGGGGTCAGCATTCCTCTTCAGGGGGGTATATATGCGGCGCTGGGCCGCTCGCTGCCAACAGATGAATCTT
Organism: Cylindroiulus punctatus; assembly: GCA_034695085.1. Classification (NCBI taxonomy): domain Eukaryota; kingdom Metazoa; phylum Arthropoda; class Diplopoda; order Julida; family Julidae; genus Cylindroiulus; species Cylindroiulus punctatus. Next base: position 25,119 of record JAQFYZ010000385.1, read on the forward strand.
GATAGGAAAAACGAGCGCATCTTCGCAACCCTTTCCCCCATGAGATCCGTCCGGCCTCGTGCGTCAGGCGCTTTTCGGCCAAACTCCTCGACCCCCAGCGGACTTTGGCATCTCTCCGGACTCATGTTCCTCCGTGGACTTAACGCGAGGTGGCTGCTGCCGGTGGCGGCGCTGCTGCTGTGCCTGCGGGCCGGATCCGCGGCCTCGCCGGACCTGGACCTGGACCCATCGTCGCTGGCCCTGGGGCCCAGCCTCAAGCAGCCCACCATTGCCGTGGCCGTCGGACTTAAGAACATCATTTTCCCGCCGTGTCCGCCCGACGTGGCCGCCAGTGTCAAAGACCAATTGGGAATTGCCAAGTTCTGGAATTTGTGGAATATAACCGATAACCAGGACAAGACGCTTTTTCCGGTGGCCAAGAACGAAAGTAAGTCGATTTTGGGTGGTAATTGGGCCATTGGGTAAATGGACTAGATCTACAAGTGTATATGCCCTTGCGGCCATGGTGCCGATGAGAGGGACGCCAGTTCTTGGAAGGCAGAAGAGCGCGTTTTGGAGATGGTCAAACGTGCGTAGGGGGAACTGCATCATCTTCTGGCTGGGAAAAACTCGTTTGGAATGTAGTTCACTGGGATGATGGTGGGGAGCAGTAGCTTTCGCAGGGTCGAAAACCGCTTTCAACCACAGTTATAACAGAAGTTGTGCTATAGCTGCGACAGTAAGTTGTGCTTAGAGCGACATTGGAAAAACGTCGAAAAAATTGGAAAAAAAGTCGTCGTCGTGAATCTCAATTCTAACGGTTGTGTCATTGAAAAATGGAAGGATTTCCAATAAGCATCCATCTTTCTAATATTCCTATATAGGATTGGAAATAATTAGGCAGTACGCAGCCAATTTGTCTGTCTCTGCACGACGTTTCGGGGACTGAACCCCTTCTTCAGGTGCTAATTTATTGAAAATTTCAATATTAAATTTACATACATTTATTTCATTATTTCATTTGAAACACCAGCCACCGATAATAAGATGGGAAAGCTGAATTTCTATATATGATTGGGGCATTTAAAGACTTGAATTTCAAAAAGGGTCTACTCTGTAAACTGTAAAAGTACAAATGCAGTTTTTGTGGGGTACAAATGCAGTTTTTGTGGGGTACAAATGCAGTTTTTGTGGGGTACAAATGCAGTTTTTGTGGGGTACAAATGTACATTTGCATCCCATATATCATATATGTACCCAACGGGATGAAATGATTTAAATATTCGTACCTCTAAGTACAATGTACCCCTAGGAACACATGTCAAGGGTACACATGCGATGAACATATGTACCCATAAGGCGTGTATATAGTTTCAAAACATTTGTACCATTAAGGTTCAACATTTGTACTTTTTCCGTTTAGAGTGTATATGCCAAGAAATGGAAAATTTAGTAATTCATGCAACATGATCTATGAACCCAGCCTAACGCTATTCATAATGTGCAATAAACAGTGCAACAGGTAAATATAAACAGCTTTCTTCATGCGTTAGGTTTGGTTTATAGATCATGTTGCATGCATTATCTGCGTTTGCATTTTCTGGAGACTTGAACCATTTCCAAATTCAAGTCCTCAATTCAGGATTTGCGAATGGACAATTTCTAGAGTTGAATATAGTTTTTCCTGCTTATCACTGCCGAGATAATTTTAAGGTCTTTCTGGGTCGCCCAGAAAATTTTTATGTTTCAAAAATAAAGATGATTTATCAATGATGCTTGTGCTAAATTTTAAAAAATTGCTGTCAATTGGCCGACAGGAATATGTACAAAGCCAGACATCGCAAATAGGGGAGAACTCGATATAACCTACATTAATGTTCTTTTCATAAAGAAAAAAGTCGACTATTTTAAAAGTGACTGTTTAAAAAAGTCTCATTACGGAAACCTGCCCTAAAACCATTACTCGAAATGAAGGCAAGCGTGGATAATGCATAATCCACTAAAATTATCAGTTATGTCTGGTAATAGAGTGATACAAATTTTGCGGTAAGTCGATGTGCACATAAACGGCTATTCTGTCCGATTTTCGTGCTTGCCATTCGTGGGGAAAATATGATAGCGTACATTGTTCTCTAAATACCCCACAAACTAAAACCCAAATGGACAAAAAAGCCATTAATACTTTAATAAATTAGGAAGCCCATTAAGCATTGTCTAGCCATGTTATTAAATATATCTTAAATAATACGGAAAATGACGTGCTTGGTCGTTTGACATCTTTTTCCATCTGTTTACGTAAACCGCTTATTAAAAAGTAAATTTAAGATGAAAATTAATGAGACTAGGTGTGTAATTAGCATACCTTTGAAGAGAACCTGATGATTTTAGTATGTTTTATTTTTATTTGCTTTCCCTTTTTGCAAATTACACGATATAATTGCGTGTGGCAGTAGTACTTAAGTTATTTACTTGACCAGAAATAGAAGGCCCAAATTTAATTTAAAAATAATGCAATCTCAGATATCACAATAAAATCTATTCTGACAGAAGCAAATCGTTATTTTTTTTTAAAAGAAAGTAGGAAGAAAGCAAAGAGTTGTAAACAGGTTTGTATCTGTGTGGCCTTCAATAAATTACTCATACAAAATATTACATGTGCACAGCGTAACGTTTTCATTGTATTCACGGGTTTAAGACGCCTTTATCCAAATCTTTAGACCTTGACAGACTATGGAAATTTTAGTGAAATTTTGCTAATAAATTCCTCAAAGAGCTAGTTCAAAAGAAACGTATAATTCGTCAACAATTATATGTTATTTGGGGAGCAGTTTTACTATACGTCGCAAATAGTGAGACATTTATTTCCTTAATTCCTTATCTGTATCTCGAGTTTATCGTGAACGTGTTTCCCATTTTGATTAGAAAAAAACTGTCGTTTAGGCTATATTGGTCCATAGTTAGAGAGAATGGCATACTCGTCCAATTAACGATTTCTCTAAGGTCGCGCGATTTAAAACATTGAATGATAAAAGTCAGAAAGGTCTGAAAAATGTTGTTTAACTTGTGTTGTGTATTTTAATTTCCTTCATTACGTGGTTGTGACATTTTGTTTAGGGGAAAATCTGATCTGAATTTTCATTCTACATGTAGGTCACACGAGTGACTTTCAAATCTAAACAAAGAGAATAAATTAGAAAATCTAGAATTTTTTGGTTGAAAATGAGGCAACATATATACATGTATACGGTATGCCAAATGAATTAAAGAACATTTAAACGGCTCGATTACATAAATGACAAAAACGGCATTTTATTAACGAATAGAATGTCGAGCATAATATCAAATTCTTGTTTCGATAAGGAAAAGTTAAAATGAAATGTTTATGAAATTAATACACCAATCTCCATGACACAACATGTATAGTTGCCGAATGATAACGGTGCACATTTACTCACATCAATTCAGTTACCCTTTCTTCTTCAATACATTAAAGATTCAGAATTTCAGATAGTTATTTTCGATCTTATGCCTGGATTATAATGGACAATGATAAAGAATTCCGAGAGGAAAATGGAAATGTCTCATGAAAAGTGCATGACATCTCGTTGAAATGACCCTGTTAACAATTCGGGTTTGTGGCTGAAACGTTTTTGTAAAGAAGAATAAAGTAAGTCTAAAAAATGAGAGAACGTTAAAGCTGCCAGAGCAAGCCACATGTATTAATTATATACCAGCCCGCATTTAGTCAAGGAAATAAAACGCTTAACTGCAACAATATTAATAACACAAGCACGATTTCATTGTTTCTTTTTACAATTAATTAATAATCTAAAGAATGTGATATATATATACATGTATATATATGTATATCTCCAGTATCTCCAAACCACTCTTTTATCATGCCTGGAACAACAACGTGATAATGCATCAAAAACTGACAACTTCAATTTTTGTAATTTTATAGAACATGCAAATCTTTCAAATGACAAAGGCATACTACATGTACAAGTGTATGTTATGTACAATTGTACTGAATATGCATAAACTCGTGTGAGCTCGTTCAATGGTCGGCTGATTCGATTAATGAAAAATTAATCACATCGCCAAATGATCGAAAAGTATCCATTTATAAACCTACCAGAAAAAAAGGAATACTTTCAAATGTGGACGTGTATAAAAGAGCACAAGTAAAATAGCGTAAGGGTTATGAGGAAGCCTAGGTAATTTCCGAGTAATAATTACAAATATGGGAAAATCATCTTCAATGTCATGAAACGGAAGCACAGTATACACTGTAAAGGTTTGAAGAGAATACGTAAAGAAAATAGAACAAGTTAGAAGATGTCATTGCCCTTATTGCAGTTTTTCTAAAAGAAATCATTGCGCTGCAAAATAATGCGACGAAAGAAATATTTTCATTGGATAAAGTAACAGTAAAAGTGCTTCCATTAAGAAAATGGAAAGAACTAGTTCAGCTCTACCTTACTTTTTTCTTTTGCGCAAACGTGATAAACTATTCAATTGATATTTACTTTTGTGCCTTTGGTAATAAAAACTAGTAACGATTCACCAGAGACTTGCCAAACAATACAATGTAAAATTCTACGTGCTAAAAATAAATGTTGTACTGATTTTGTACGCTGGCAACACATCATGTTTTTTTAGAAACTTCTCAAAATTTCAAATCCAGGAAATCTTAGCGATGAGCTACGAGTTGTTTGGTTAATTTCTTCCAGCCAAGCCATTATGCATCTGAAACAATAGCCAGAATTTCTCCTTTTTCGCACACGTAGCTGCTAATAAAGCCTTCAAGGTTGAATGTCATTAATTTGCTTTATCCTTGGTGCAATTGACGTAGCACTCGAGACAATTTCTGTATTCACGAAATTTGTGTACATTCAAAAGACGGCATACAGGTTGGGAAAGATGTCGTGAAAAGTTTGTTCTTCGACATCGATCCATTTAAAATAACATGGAAAGCCTCTCCCAAGTCGAGTCTAAGCGCCTGCAGTGGTCACATTCACTCACATTCCCCATACCCGGACATGCCATATTGGCTCCAGTAGTTAACTGCTCTTCTCATAACATTACCAGATAATGATCCATATTACGACTAGTTTTTTTCCAGTTTCGTCCCTGAAACGAACTGGTCAAGAAAGATTTTTATCAGTTCTGGAAACTATAATGTGTCTATAAAGTAGGTCTGCGTGTGCCGACCACACCTAGATCTACTGTACGTTTTCAATTTAAGTCAGTGAAACCATCTATATATGGGCAATAGGAAACAGGCAATTTCAAAATATAGTTCTGGTTCTGGCAAAACCCTAATTACTTTGATTAATTACATAGTAGCATCCTTCCAGAAAGTTCCGGGTTATCTTAGGACAAGCTACATGGGAGCCAACTTCCGGTGAAAAATCAATCTAAAATTTAGTTCCATCCATAGAGTGAAATTGAGTACATTTCACTGAAAATTAATTTATACCTCAATACCTACTGTATATATACAAAACGCAATCAGGTACGCTGTGCATAATTAAATACGAACTACAGTACTAGTTAATAGCAACGTGTTGTATATGCAAACTGGTTTACTGTAAGACAAATATCAACCTGAAAAACTAACAAATACTGGCACCTTTGAAGTGGTGTAAAAATCATACTTTTTTACATATGGCGCACAAAGTTTTTTAAACTAATGAGTTTTTGAAGCTAGTTATGATACCGCAGAATATACTAAGTTTAAAAGATGTACAATAAATCAAATTTATGCAAATAGGATGCATATGCTTCAGTTGAACACAATAGCATAATAATCCGAAATGTACTACCGTTTACGATGCCGATCGTTCAAAAAATAAGTCCTATCGTGCTTTGAGAACATTCCGTGAAGAAAAATGACAATGCAATCGAATTCAACGTATGTTAATTGTCACGTAATTTCGTCTTCTAGGAATAGGATATAGAATGAACTTTCGTTATTGCATATAGGGCGGATAATTGTTGGGTATTAACAAGTCATAAAATGTTTTTGTGCTGACAAAGATCATAGCTATCGAGTAAATAGAGGGATTATAAACATGCAAGTTTTACTGAGGTTTATTTTTTAAAGTCACACCATTTTGTGATCCGCATTGAAACTTTCATCCTAAATACAGTATGGCGGATTAGGGGTGAACATTGAAGAAGTGCAAGGCTTAAAGATAAGATATGGTAACTATTTGAAGAATTCACGTGCTACTGTTGTGTAGGAAAAATGGATAAGTGAATTTAATGAACATGGCATAAACCTATATTTCAACGATTGTATTTGGATGTAAGAATATTATGGTTGTTTGGATCCAATCCCATTTTATACATGCAAGCTGTTACAAAAATGGCGTATCTAGTCTTACTACGCAATTGATTCACGCTTCGTAAACTATTTCAGTATATCTTAGTGATAATGAAAAAATGCAATATTGCCATGACCAAGTTGGCAGCGCAGGTTACTGAGCCTTTATCAACACGGGGTCGCTTAATTTTAGTTGCAGAAAATAAGAAAAAGATGTCTAGAAGTCGCTCTGCGTGCGATTAGTTTTCCAGAATATCCAATTACGAGAAAGTTAATTACACCTACTTTTAAATTACATGGCGGTCCCCGTGATATGCATTTCCGCTGAATACCGGAATACATGCATGTATTTTGAAATTCAGATTCAAGGTGCGCTAAAACGCGCGATTTTCATCTAGCTCTTTTGAATTTCCTAATGGAAACACCACCTTAAGCATGTTCAAATGTCACGAAAATCCTTTATTCAAAGCTTGGCCATGTTCCGGATCGTTAGTGCGTAGAAGAGTAATTCTTCGTTTATGCATGAAGCTAAGCAAAATACTAGTGCATTGTTACACCTGGCCCACCTTTGGAAAAAAGTCCTATATGACCTAAACTTTAATAGTCAAATTTCATAGCAAATGACAGACCTTCATGATGCAGGTTCTGAGCGATAGCAGCTTATCTTTAATATGGCTTTCATGCATTGTGCTGCCAGCGTCATGATCTGTCGATTAAGATACTATTAATTTTAGGCGGAAAACTGCTACTGTAGGCATACAAATCAATTTGAAAAAATACCTCTTGAAGCGTGGGTTTTTTATGAACGCGTTGCCTGGTATCACCAGGTATATATGCGGGTGCTGTAGGCGTACGAATTTGTCATTAAATGAAACCCATTTGTAAGAAGAATCACCTACGTCAACTTTAGAGCTTCTTATTTGTTATTTAAATGCACTGTTTGTTCGTTCCTTCTCGCACGTTATCAGTGTGTTATTTTTTGGTTTATTAGTTTCTTAATATACATTTAATAAACTCAGCACTATGCAATCGCGCACATTAATCAGACCTAAATAATGTCAAACTAATTATTCGAATGCCAAGTTCAATATACTTTTGGCATTCAGCCATTATAACGGCCTAGAATTGTTGACTCGATTGACTGCTTTTTTTAAAAGGTGCGGCGCAGCAAAAACTTATGCCATTAAAATGTTTTGTCTTAAAATTGCCATTTACATGCCAAACGAATAATTTTCCTAAATCGCCTGTAGGGTTCGTTTTAACACTTTCTAATTTGGGAACCCGAAGGCATAAAAAGTATAAATACATCTAAAAAGTAATACTGTGAAAATGAGATCTTACGAAAGAAGGAAAAAGGAAATCAAATATGGATATTTTGTGAAATTTGTTATACCATTGTTTGTACGAATTTAACAAGATTGTTATTATTTTGGTGTTTTGTAAAATTTAGGAGTAAACGAGAACTTTGAAAACAGATACCAGCCCTGAATAACGTTGACTAAATTCGCTCAGATCTCAACTGTTGGCGAGCTTGTTTCATTTGGCCGTCAACTCTTTACGAATTACTCCTGTTTCAATATTTATTGTAGACGCATTAGTGGAACCAACTTCAATAGTAATAGTTTTCTTAGAAAATCGCATTAAAATTGTTCCTGCATACCGGAAAATGTCTATTTTGTAACATAGTTTGGTCTCACCCTGTTGAAATTTTCGGGAATCTATCGTGCTGTGATTCATGACATGTTTAAAGAGATTAGATAGGAATATAGCTATTAAAACAGCTGAGTAAGCCGTTGAAATCCGTGCTGTCTCGTCAATTGTCACAAGCGTGGGGCTAGCGCATATTCAATTATAATGGAAATTTAATGACGTCGCCAAACTCGTACTCCATTTTTACAAAATTTCCTTTAGGCATTGCATCTAGCCTACAAAACGTCAGACGTGGTGGCAATCAGGTGGTTTGGCGACATTAAAAATCAATATTCCAGAAACACTGAACTGAATATATCAATCTTAATTTGGCAAAAAAATTTAATTAATGCACACCAGATTTCTAATCAACATATGAATGTGCATTTACAAACAGGTCGTATTGGCATACGCGACCTCACGCACTAATGTTAACAGCTAAACATTTTGTGTTTAATTATTCTAAGTTTGGTGCAGTTTACTATAATTACATGTACTACAAAATCAGAAATCTGTGCTTATCGCGGTTTCTAATCATCTCGACTTCACTAAGATTCATTCCAGAGAAAGCCTATTAGAAACTTGCAAGGCGCGACTTACAATGAAAAAGTTCTGCTTCAAGTATATGATAATGATTTGCACATTTTTAACTTTTTATTTCGACTTCGAATACAGCCTCGTTTAGTTCTTTTTTTAAATTGTACACTTCAATTTGTTTGGTCATACGTTTTGAAGCTATTTAAACGGGCAAACAACGATTCAAAGAACCAACGTCAAATCAACTTTCCTGGTTCCAGATGGAAAAGCCTTCTTATCCGAAGAGTACAAACTTACAGAAAGCTTTTTTTTTTAAACGGTTACCTGTCCGAAGGAGAAGTGTCCTTGGCTGCATACAAAGTATGGCGAGATAAAATTAACGATTGTCGTGAATTATTATATTGTCAAATCTGGGCCATTTGTTATATGATACTTCTGGTCTATCAACAGGCTGTAAAGCTCGTAAACGGCAACGGTGATTACCTTACTAAATATACAATTTATTCGAACGACATCCAACACGCGAATCTTTGACCGAGGTTTAAAAACCTACTTAGAAAATGCAGAAAAAATAGTGCCAGTAGTAGAGCATTAATCTAGTTTGGCTTGCTGACCAATGCGTTAACTGGCCCCGAAGCTATGTGTGATTGCCTACCAGCTAGGGGAAATTAAATGACAAGATGATAATGTAGGACACGATGTTAACAGATAAAACCCAAAACAGACCGCACAATTTTACCTAGATAATTTGAATGATTTCGGTAATTTTCGACAGAAAACTGCCGCAAATTACTGAGGTCATTCAAATAAATGTGGTAATATCGTGCGGCCTGTTTTGGATGCCTAGTACAAAGTGAAGTAAAATCCAATCGCGGTGGTGGAATTCACCTAATTTGCACATTTCCGTATGAAAAACTGTCCACGTTATCGCACCTTTCTGCAATACGTTTTTCCTCGTTTTTCCTAAAAGTTTTAATTATTCATGAATTAATATTTCAAAGCGAGCTTGCGATCATTTTTGCAGCATAAAAGTGCGCGTTACATGTGCAATAAACACGCATGAGTAATTTGCAATTGCAGTTCGGTTTTCAATTAAGATTACAAGTTGGCCAACACCTAAGAAAACATTTCGCGGATTGTGTTCGAAGCACAACATAGATTAACGTTTCATGACATTTTTGCACGCATAATTTCTTTTTGTGTACCATACGAATTCTGCTCCGCATTAAGGAAAATGCTTATTATTAACATGCTTTAATGTTTGATGTGATTAATTATAGGCTACAAAGCGTATACTGCTGGGTTAATATTACGATTTCTCAACGATTTTTTATCGCTATCTACAAAAATCAATACCCAGAAATATTACGTAAAAATTATTAAGGGCACAGGCGGGCTATAAATTTAATTGGAAATAATGTTAAGTGTTTAACCTACCTAATTTTCCAGAAATATACTACTGTGTGCTAATGGGCATTCCCAACGACATAAACCAATGCCAAAACTTCCCAGTGTTGTATAGTAGCATGACGCAACTTGGCATAATTTAACATCGTCAAATAACAGCTCGCACCTTTTCAAGGAATACAACTCAGCTCAATTCTAATTAATATATTGACAAGTGATTAGCACCTAATGTTGGCGAGATTTCCTGATACATTATATCCTCGTCGCAAATAGGAAGTCGACAGGTCTTGGTAAATGTCAAGAGTTCTCTAAATTCCCAATGAATTAGTCCATAATTATTTGCAGAAGTGAAATACTAATTAATTAAGAAAGTCGAAAAAGGGTGACATGCAAGCAAAGAAACAAAACGGACAAATGTCCCAAGGTAAAATGGTGCACTTTTTAACCGGTTTGTCCACACAAAAGTTATCAATCATGAGGACAATTAAAGTAGCACGTGATTGATGTGAACTTGACCATTTTCTTTTCCGTCGAATTTTAGGGGGCCAATCAGTGAAAATTAAAAGTCTGGTTTCTGTATGGCCCTAGAGGCAACCTGGACAGTAAAAGCGCGTGTACTGAGTATATAGGTTAATTTCCTTCAAGGTATTCAGGCTTAAATTGGTAAAAAAGAGGAACACTTACATGAAATTAAGAAACAAAAAAGAAGAAACGCGGGTCGCTCAATATTACATACGGTAGGATATAAAATTAGTAAAGTTAGTATAATTATTGGCAGAGAGTTGAAGAGAATTGTGGTTCAAAATAAGCGTGTGCATTACTAGGATGTGCTAAATTTTTGGGAGACAGCAGGAATAAACGAATCAATGATATGAAATTAAATTTTTAAACAGGTAGGCCAATTGAACGCAAAAAATTAGCAAATACAAACCCCAATTAATTTTTGCCATGATCAAAATAAACAGTGTATGATTTGGATTATAGCAAATCATACATTGAGCGATGACAAAAACGTGTCACCAGACACAAAACGTAATTTGTGTCCATGTAAATAAAAATCAAAAATATTTGATGTAATATGTATTATGACTATGCAGGCGTTAAAAATATGTACTGGATCACAAATACCATATAATCAAATTCTTTTTAATAGTTCGAGAAGCAAACGACATAGTAATGTAGGCTGCAAAGATGCAAAACATTTGACGTCTTATAAAGGGATTGCCAAGAAAAAATGCAAAAAAATGACTATACTAACACAACATTTATCTAGAAACAAATGTATCTCACTAATTAAAAGCATTAAAAGTCAGCGCTGGTGTGATGTCAGATTTCGAAATATAGGTCTTATTCAAACCAACATCGTCGAAAATTCAAGGAATCGAAAGGTTTAAGACATAAACAATAAATTCGTTAAAATTGACATTTATTTTTCCGGTTGATGATTTATTTCACAGCATGACCAATTACATGCTTTAAATTGAAGGTGCACATATACGAGCCAAGAATTCTAATACAGGAAGATTGCATATAAAAATAGTCTAGACGAAAAAAAATTATTCAATTTTTTAAAACATCAAAACTAGGCAATTCGGACAAATCCACAAATCCAACATTAAACTTGAAAAGATCCTCAAAATTCCGCAAACCATTATAAGCAATTGGATATTTTCCTCTTATTTACACAGCTCTTTAAATGAGATCCAATAAGGAAATATTTAAGTATGCAACCTATAAAAGGCACAATTATGCATGTGCACTTACATGGAGAGAAATGGCATAATAAAAGCACTGTGTTCGTGGAGTATCATTCACATACATAAAACCAGGAAAACCTTCACCTGAAAGAAGCTGTTCCAGTCATATCAATAGTGGAAGAGTTACGCACACTGTTTTTATAATTATGAATATAGAATGCGGCCCACTTATTTGTGATAGATATAAATATATATGCGACCAGAAATGGATATGCAATTCGGAACCATTTTTCAGCACGGTATACACTGTAGATAAACAGGTACTGCAGAACTTGAGATGTGTAGCTCAAGCCACCATATTCGTGGCGTTAATAATCACAGAGCATTTCAAATGGTATCAAATTAAAATTCCTCCCTTTACGATAACCAGTTTTCTGGTTCATGTACCCGCGGCACAAAATAATATTGCTCATTACTGTATACCGGTATGATACGTGCGTACGATGTGGTATACACGTACCATGATAATAACTGTCTATGGCATGTAAAGTTTTAATATACAGTAAGCTTCTTGTAAAAACAATAGTCGTATTGAAAACGTCAGTACGATGAACTTTTCTAATATAACGTACTCGTTATAATTTTCTTATCAATCACAAATATAACGCATATAAACAAAAAACGAAGATTAACGCAAATAAGGAAGGATAAACATGTTAGGCAATCAATCACGAGTATACGAGTGTAGATATGCTGCTGTTTACATGTATGTTCCCAGTTAATTACCGAAAAAGTGAAATAAAGCTAAAAAAATAAATTTCAATATCTGGATTATCTAGATTCTACACTTATTAAATGCAAACATGCACATGACCACAAATGACCATTCCGTTTTCATTGCAGATGTATGGGTGCATTGCCATACGATGCATATCCACACTTAAGATTCTCGATGCATACATGTAGATGAAAATCGATTAAATCATGTTCATTGATTTGATTTTCCCAATTGGCATGATTGTACAATTGCAAATACTCGTTTTGTTGCCACAGTATTTTAATAGATATTGCGAGCGTTTTCCCACCTTTCTGTGCCAGTGACAAGAGCACCTTCTCCAGGTGGAAACATTCCAAAGTGGCCTAATAGACTTTTTAAATATCCGCTTATCAGTAATAACCATTTAAAAATTGGTATACAAGAACACCATCGAAGCCATTCGATTCACTACCAAATGCTTTATTGACACTCAAGGATACATGGACTTATCTTTACTCATGCAGTTTGTGATTCGATTATGATAAGCCTCCATCAACCCGATAAAAAATTTACCAAAATTCCAGATAATAGAATATTTTTATCGATCAATTAATAATTCTTATCAGAATTTGCCTTTCATGTTGGACTTCATTTTTTTACGTTCGAGTACATGTTTTATAAAAGTAAAATAGGATTGTATCGTCTCCTATAGAATATGGTGCATCTGCTGTTTACACTGTTGCTGTCTGCTGTAGTGAGGTTGTGAGTTGTTGAGTATACGAACAGACACAGTAACTTCCTTAATAAAATTTATGGAAGGGAGCCCCAACAAGGGCAAACTCTGAAGGATTTTACGGTTATCACGATAAACTAAATTATAAAAAAAAGCTTTTTTCCACGAACAATTATGCAGACGGCGTAGCTGCTACTGCTGTGGAAAATCTAGCACATTTCGAGCGAAGTCTTTCCTGTTTCAAGCGCTTTGTCCCTTCTACATCTCGGAATATGAAGCAGGTTTTTATGCAAATCAAAATAACCTGAATTTTACCCCACCCAACGAAATAAAAAACCCGATGATCGACACTGGTAAAAAAAAAGTCAACAGCATAATCTGATCAACAAAGGTATTCCAATAACCGCTATTTTTCGTTTTTCAACTTTCTATACTTTTTTACTTGACACACATTGACGAAAGCCTGCAGCACGTTAACGTTGGCAAATCTTCCATTCTAGCATTATTGCATTAGCCAAGCAGAACCGAGAATGAAAATGAAAAAGTCACTCAAGTTAGCTGCAGGCAATCACTATCATGATTTTATGCAAGCAAATAGTGTAAAATCCTGACAGTAAACAAAACAAAACTCGGCACGTCTTCAGTGACGTCACCTCATACCTCGCTAAAGTGGTACCCACGCACTTTTCTTATGCATGCCACCGTCGAGGTGAATTAAAGAAGAATCCTATCGGTACAAGACCCTTGTTGACGTACAAGGATGTGAACCGTCAGGGTTTTTCATGGTGCTCTTACTCACTTTTGTTACGTCACTGTGCAAAGAATTACGAATGTTTGCAGTAAAAAACGAAACAAAAGACAGTGAAGAGTTAGTCATCGAAGAATTTTACGGATATGAAGGAAATCGAGAAACAAATTGAATAGAATTAAAACAGGACTGATTCATTGTTTTCAGCACTAATTACGATGATGCGGATGTCCAATTTACGAGCATTTAAAATACCAATCTGACAACGAATTATTTTAAACAGTCCCATCACTTTTGGTCGGTTCAAAATCATTGTTTATTTATTTCACGTTCGCCTTATTAGCGCTGCCTATTTTTTCTGATGAATTGATATGCCACATGTGAGCATATACATGTTTGCTTGTTTTAATTGATTTTTCCATACACGAGGACTCATAAATCATGGCTTTCCAAATAATATCTAGTTACACAAGTGCGAGGTTGTACACTCGTCAATGCCGAGCTATGCGTATTTTCAAATTACAGCATTTTCCGAGAGATTTTATTAACCATTCGAATTCACGATTTAACTTTTAAATGGGTTGACGTCGTCACTTGAAAGAAAAACATGAAATGCATGAGGTAAAATAATGGGCAGATTAGATAAAAGTACGAGAATGAAACAGTTATCCGAACGTGAAAGCCTAATGTTTCAAATTAAATCGAAAAATATACAAGTAGATTAAAGTAAAAAAACATTGCTGGAAGGACACTAAAAATGCCATGCAGGCACTGGGTTAAATCGAGACATCGAGCTATTTTCTATTAGGCGAATCCATCATTAATTCATTTTATAGCTGAACTAAAATGTGCTTCTGCCCTACAATACCTGTTCGACTTTCTAGAACATGTATGCCCCGAGTGCAGCAATTAATTAATTTTTTTATTTTTATTTATTGCAGGTAAAGCGAGAGCGGCCCATCCTTGTACCATATTTGCCGTGCCAGATGACAGCTTTACTAAACAAGCGAACTTCTATTCAAGTTTGGAAGAGAATCCCTTAGCAGCAACAGGTAAGCAGATGGCTTTCCAGCCAAGCCAAGTTGTTCGACCCTCAACCGTATTTTCCCTTCTCCTAAAAAATTCTGAAAAGGGTGGTGGGTCTGCGAGAAAAATTACAGATGGGATGCATGGAAGGTTACGGATTATTAATAATAATTAATACTCCTGCCTGAGCACAACTTTCGAAACTGGCCAACAGACGCACTATCATGCAATAATTGGAACCACAATAATTTTCGGCCTTGTGAAATCATCACATACCAGCGAGTAATTTGCTGTTCAGAAATGCATTCAATGTCACGCTTCAAGAAATTATTTATATAAAAAAATGATGAAAGTACGATTTATGGCCGAAGATCTTTCCTGCATACTGACGCGAAATTAATGTTGGGTTTTAGAGAAAAAGTTCAGTTCCAGAGAACGAGCAAACACACTGGCATTGTTACTGCTCTGACCGTACAAATTGGGTTCAATATCATTGTGGTTTAGCTTTATTTCATTACCTTACGAACGTCCGATTTAATAGCACATCTTTAGGGCTACCATACCTTAGCTTCTTCTGGCATTTTCTCAAGTGAATTGAAAGAAAACACGAAGAACACATTTTGAGTTTACACGTGGATAATAAATATAATCACACACGAGCCAACACTATAAATTATTCCAAACTTCTATAACAACTTTTAAAGAATAGCCTGAAACCAGTATATATGAATGCTGGATTCGACGGACCCGGTAGTACTTTTTATATTCAAACTCTTACAATGCCCGCAGACAACAACCAGTACGGTATCTATGAAAACAAAATGCTGCCATATTGATGGCAAGAAATAGTATGACCCGATTGCATGAGGTAGTTCCTTTAGATGTGATTCGGTTCTTTGTGATCACATATTTGATTTTTAGTCGATTCGCATGGTTTGCACTGAAACGTCTTGGAACCCAATTCCAAGAACAAGCACGATTACATTAGGACTTAAAAACCGTTCCAAATATTCTCTTATTATACCTATTTCAGAACAAGGGATTATGCAAACTATTCGAGAATTCAATTCAGAATAATAACACAAAGATTATGCAGTAATGGGTTGGAGAATTCAGTACGCGTTATAACAGTTAATCCCTATATACAGTATAATACCCAAAGCGCCTAAATACGGCATATTTTGTACTACTGCATGTTGCAGAATGTTTTGAGGTGAATTTCCAACAGGAGCATGTTTAGCATACATGTATCTTCGTGGACGGGAATGTCCTACCTTCAGTTGTGAATAGTCTGAAGGACACCAGGGTGGGGAATACGGAATGTTCGCCTTCCAAGAATTATCGGAGACCATTGAAAGCGATCAATTTCAAGAAACAGCAGAGTGATAAAATGAGACATAGGCCCGTTTTCCATATTTACTACAATGGTCCAGTGTCGTTTATAATGGCCGCTTAGGTCACTACAAACGGAACCGCCTCTGGAGATTGGCTCATCTGGGATGTTATGTCACCCGGTGATCTCAGCTCCTCTTTTGTCATGGGATATTACCTGTGGCGATGCATTCTCATGAGCCACTGATGGATGGCGCTGAATGCACAATAGGGTTAAGGGTTGTAACCTTCATCCTTTCCCTAACCATGAGTGAGCAGCAACGAGTAAGGCAATCAACCTTGGCATTGCAGGGTCGCGAAGACAACAACTTTCACCGCAGCCAAGCTGTGCTTCACCCACAGTTAACCCATATGGGTCACACGGGCATTTCCTATTGGCCTACAAAATCTTAAAAATCTTTCCACGTAAATAACATGGGGATGTGGAGAAAGAAGTAACGTGGTGATGATCACATTTTATGAGCAGGTTACCAATACTACAGCCCACCGAGTAGGAAATTGCTGTTTTGAATATTAATTTTGGAGAGCAAAAAATCCAAAATGGGTGTACATGCGCCACAAGCCCACTGCTAGTAAATCGCTAGATAAAAATACAACATTAGCACACATTAATCACAGAAGACTACCGCCCGAAATCTGGGTCAAAACGAAAAGGAAAACTTGCGAGAAGTGGTATAAACAATGGCAACTCAGAATCCAGTGGCACTCCATTTCTCGACCGATAAAAAATTAGATTGTATTCTGGACGCATGCAGTTTGGTTTGCAGTTAGCATAAGGGTTAATTAGTTATTTGTAATTGCATGAAAAGGTGTTTTGTGCACAACATGCATTCAAAATGTTCGAGTTATTTGAGGCACAAAGGATCACTTTTGCTAACAACTTGAAACCGGTGAAAGTCGACGTTTTAAGAGTATATACTTATAGGATAGCATCGAATGTATTTATCTGCACATCGTGTAGCTTTGTACATGTACATGTATATAATTCAAGCACTTTACGCGCATGGAGTGAAAATCGACAAATTCTCGTTCTTAGAACAATCATTAGATATTTAAAAAGGTACACGTATAACATTCTTTTTACGATACGTAATAGCGTTCATTAAAAAAATGTAGGCTGAAAGGAGGGGCGCATGGTTATTCAGTACAAGTATAGTGTATAATCACCCAGTGCAAAAATTAATGTTAGACGAATATCAAAACTGAATACAGAAGTGAAAACAAGTAAGTTCAAAAGCAACGAGGAACTGCCACATCTTTCAAAGTGATAGCTCAGATATCAGCTTTTATAAAATACATGTAATTGATGAGATTCTGAATGATGGGTCTTAATGTAATGTATGTTATGCTTTATTGCTGTCCTTGTATTAGGTGAAATAGCCTTTCGTGATGCAATTTTAGTTGTTTATTCAATTCGTTGTTGGATAATTTACTTTCGGTGAATCGGCCTTTGGTTAATTACGCTAGACCTTAACTCATTATAGGAAACTAAATGATGTGACTAGTATCTTATTCCGGACCTCAAAGGCATACTTTCTCAAAACGGTTTCCTCCTTCCTGCATGATTGCCCAAAATGAAAAGCCATGCTCATTTATTAATTAGTCTTCGACATGTTTTCCAAAACCTAGAACAATTAAAATAAGGCCTGAAATGTCATTCTGTAATTTTGCAAGAAAAATGACTAAATTCGAAAATTACTTCAGCCATTCTTAGAGCATTCGTAAGCATCACGCATCCTTTACAAGGTCGTTTTTAAACAGTTCTTTTAATAATACCCAACCATTAGGCTGACGCCATTTCAGCGGATTAAATAAACTGCAGCAAAACATAAGTTTGGCCAAGGGGAATTCATGCAATAAATAATAAATGAAATGCTACATTAGTTTCATACAGTGAGTTACTTTGATTACCATAATCGCTTAATGAAACGAGCCCAAAAAATCCCCGATAAATGCGTTCATAAAATTACCAAAAATGCAACAACGTAAAAATATAATTGTATTTCGCATGTAACTGCAGAAACATGTAACTGCAGAAACAATGGCAGGTCTTACTTTCACTAAAGTAAAGTATGCAAACAGTGTATGCAATGTATGCTCTAAATGTAATTGCGTCTATCACGAAGAGCACGACTTTTAACAACTCGTATAATACTGGCTATATGCAGTACAGCATTGTAAGCATAATTTCAAGGTTTAGCCTGCCTGCATATGAATAAATATCAATATTAATCAGGTTTGCCTTAACACTGTATAATTTTTATGTTATTAAAAGGCATTTTTCTTTCGAAGAAAGTAATGCCAACTATGGTTAATGTCATTTCTGACCTATATATTCGAATAAAAGTTTAAAACTGGTGATATATACATTTTCATTGGAAAGTCAAATCTACAACCACATATATGAAAACGCAGTCAAGTTGTTTAAAGCCCTGAGAGAAACGTTTGTTTTCAACTGACCTTCCTTCAGTGGCAAATGGCGAAATTCATTTGCTTAAAACCAGTACATTAGATAGCAATTTTGATAAAATACATGTTAGGAATATCAATCAGATTTTAAGTGAATGCAAAATATTGTCGTATACGAAAAGTATAAATGACGTTTTCTATAAATTGTTGCATTAATCACATGTCCTCACATGTCCTGATAAAATTACCATCCAATAATTTGCTTAATGTTGTGATGGATAATGTTCAATTTACATGTTAAACTGGAACCCCCTAATACTTACACACCCCTAATAATACATTGCTGTAATAGACATATTGTATATCAGTGTAACAGACTGATGCAATAGATATCAAGAGAATATGGAATCCATTGGTTAAGAAAAACAGATCTTTGCGTTTCGAAACTGGGTTAGTTCGATTTTGATATCTTTTTACACCAATAATAATCGATCCAAGTCCAATCATGTTCATACATATGGTTAGTTACAATGTCGCGTGTTTTCTTGTGCGTCTGCAAAAATATCAACGAAAAAAAAAAAAAAGCAAACATTCGTACAAAACTTAGGTGGTTTATCAGCCGTAAAAGTGCTTCAAAACCATGATTTTTAAAATTGCCTAATTTATTTTTTAATTAACTTCTTCCAGAGTTTATATCAAATCACATCATTGGCGGGCCAGTCATCCTTCAAACTAACAAGACGCTGACGAGTATTGGAGGCCTTTCCATTACGCCACTTCAAAAAGATAGTAAGTTTATCTTCGCAGACATATTTTCCCATCCCAATTACAATTCTATGCGTTGAATCTTAAATTTAATTTGTTCCTAACACGTGGATAAGCAATAACTAGCGAGATATTAAATCGTGACACTCAAGTCAAAATTTACAGTGTATCTGTATTCATATGTTCATGAGAAGAAATGTAATCACCCACTGTAGTACGGTAAAAACATAATTATTCAAATCATAATGGTCTCCATCACTACCTTGACGAAGGCCACATTTTAGGGAGTACTTAAGAAATCGGAAGTTCGAAACAAAACGCTGAAGAAATTAATTCAAACTTGGCCTAGAAATCCGACCATGGTGCGTGCGCATGATACCGTAAAAGTGAAACTTTGCACGTGAAGAAACACACGTTTCACACAATTACTCTTAAATACGATTAGGTTTGCACAATACGTGCACCTCAAATTTTGGTTATCAACATAACACCCATGTACGAGGTACATTTATAACCCCTGCAAGAATGGAACGAAAGCTGTTTGCAAACGAAAGACGGGCTTTGTAAATCAATTTTTTAACATTCTTAATAAATAACGAAGCCTGATGATCATTTTAAAAAATTTTCTCAGAAAAATTCTTGAAAATCACGCACATCCCCCTGGAAGATTATCAGCGAAACGCCTTTTGGCAACATACATTTTTTAGTTTCATGATAATTACTACGCCCATAACTTTAACCAGCTGTCAGAGCTAAGCTTTTTAGCATTTCCCCCCAAATCCTAATTCCACCAGCGTGAGTAATCTTACCTAATAATCACGGTCTCAGCCCAACAACTTTCCGTCATACAATGCACGCTATAGTCAAATCAACGAGAAAAGACAAAAATGGCCGCCGTTCAACCAATAGGATGCCATTTCCTGTTTGCGATTCGTTTATCCAAGTTTTAGAGGGC